>JAMKCH010049668.1:0-17424 GCA_023653785.1 Ophioderma brevispina | reverse complement strand
TGAGCCTCAAATCCATTGAATCGGATTGCAATATGCATTATGCTTTTACCATCAAAACAGCAAAGTTTGTTTCACGGTACCTGGTGGGGTGTATGTGCAAGTGCCAGGTCTCATATCAAGTACAGAACACATACATTGGAACAAGACCTTTTTTAATTATTGTATCAAATGTAGAGTACCTTCAGCCAAAGTATTTTATAATGCTTGATTACTGTATAGAAACCATAATTAGTTTGTTACTATCTACAGTATCAATTGTTACATTATTTCACACGTTGTGCTATCTATGGTAGATAGCAACCTCCATAGTAGGAGTGGGACATTAAAGCTAAAACTCAGGAAAACTCAACAGCTTTTGGGCAGGACCTTTAGCGGTACCCCATACCACAAATTCAGTACCAAAGTTGGCAATCTGCTGATAGAATTTCTCTTAAAGGGGATGGCCCAATTTAAACCTTTGACAAAACGGCGGCGGCCGGTATGCGTGCCCAAAACCTTCTTTGCTCTCAGACACTGGCGGTCCGTATACCGGCCGCTAGCACGTTCGTTTTTGTGATAAAAACATTGCTGATAGCACGTTTATTATATACAGAATGAAACGTGGGAAATAATAACCAATGACAGAATTTGTTTCTTATAATGACATGCCACAAGATTATCTCATTATTTCTATTAGAATCGATAAAACAAGTGACAGGGCTCTTTTGGCCAGGCCTTGGTGTTGTCCATGTCAAAAGTCATCGGCGTTGTAAGTGCTCGTTTGTAAAAGGGTTGTTCACTGATTGCAATTATGAAACGGAGAAAATAGGTAAATCAACAAAAATGGCTACGGACTATCAACTGCGGAAGTATTGGCGGCTGTTTTGGAATCATCAGACGAAGATATGGACATATCACAATATGATGGAGTGATATTTGAAAGGCGAATCTTGATGATGATAATGTTGACGGTATCATTGACAATGGTGGACAGGTACGTGCAAACAGGGACTGGATCTGTAGTGCATTTGTCCTGTACATAATAAACGCACAAGCAACAACAACAACCAAATTGCATCTACAGAAAAGCACCTGATTAGGCCAGTGATTTGGTACTGGTATGGTGGCATGGTTAGTGATCATGGGCGATGGCTGACGCTCATGATGAGGGGTGGTGACGTTTTAAATATAAAACACTGGACAGGATTCATGATGATGGTGGTGGTGACGTAAATATAACACACTGGACCTGATCATGATATAAGTGACAATGACATATCATGGATGATTGAAACCTGGACCATCATCCACAGTGCATGGGGCAGGTGACACTGCGAGACGTGCTGGACGACGCGGTGGACAGCGTGGAACGTGGACAGCCGCAGCGAGGGAATCGTGACAGCCCAGCGAGGAATGGTGGTCGTGGACAGGCCGCCCGCGAGGGAATCGTGGACAGCCGCAGCAAGGGAATAGTGGTGGGACAGCCGCAGCTGGTAATCGTGGACAGCGATGGGATCCGTGTAGCGGTGGAGCGGTCAAGGCGTGGACGCGGTCAGGTGGACGCGGTCCGCAGGGGAAGCGGTCAGCGGGGAAAGTGGACATGTGGCTGCGAATGACCTCCCCCACCGGTTGGCGCGAAAACACTTACAGGATTCGCAGAAAGGACAATTTACCACCGCGTGAAAAAATGTGTAGAGGCCCTAAAAAACCTGCCAATACCTTATCAGTGCTTGAATCAACCACCACTGGAATATATTTGAGCTTTATTTTGGTGATGCGAAATTGTGGGATTTGCTGGTGATGGAGTGGAGACGGAATAAACAAGGTCTGCCCGTGTCCTACAAAACAAAACCCCAATCATACGAGAGCCAAACACCGGCAGACAAAACCCCAGTTACGGTATGACATGAAAGCGTTTTTTCCCTACGTGCTCCATGGACAACATTTTGTACAAAAAAAAGGTATGAACAATATGGCAATGCAAGACCTGCGACCATAACTCAGACGCCTGGATTTCAGAAAGTAATGAGTGTGATCGATTCATGCAATTTGGTCGTTTTTCCCGTGCGTCAACGAAAGAGGACCCTACAGTAGATAAAACTGACAAAATATATAAAACTTCGGCCCAATTTTCAACCAATTGCTGCCAAAATTCAAGTATTATTTGTTGCAATGGGTTTCGTAATTTGTTTTTTAAAGATGAGGGAATGGGGAATGATTCCCACCAAAAAACAAGTTGGGTTTAGACAATATATTGAAAGACAAGCGTTAAAGTGGGGGATCAAACCTTTATGCGTGTGATAGTGCAAACGGGTACATTTGTAACGCGGAAGTTGTACACAAGGTCGACGGACGATGAGGTCGGATCCCAGACATTGGTATCACCGGTAACCTAGTTGTGAGGTTGGTCGAAGAGCATGCCGGTCAGAAACTACTCATTATTCACAGATCGATTCTACACAACGCTAACATTGGCTGCGAATACCGGTTAGACAACCTTGATCTCCGCATGTGCGGCACCACAATGGTAAATCGTTCAAACGTTTTCCACGTAAACTGATCAGAGGTAACAATGACTTACGGAAAGGAGAATCTGAAATTGCTTATACAATGGACAAAGTTGCTGCCATAGTTATGGCAGGGGCAAGAAAACCCCATTTACCTTTGTTACAGCCATAAATATCTCACCAATGACGAATGTTCCAAATATGACCCAAACTTTGGGCAAGAAGAATCCCTAATCAACTGCCCACCAAGCCGTGAAAATCATACAAATGCACAGGGCGGGTGAATCTCCAATGATCAAATGACTAGAATTCAGAAATGCAGGAGAAATACAAATGGCCGAGACGACTAGCAATGATGAAATTCTTCATGTGGGCTACTTACAACGCGTACGTGATTATGGGTTTATGAAGCCACATTCTGTGCAAGGGAAAAGGACATTTCACCTATTATTTTTTCCTGGAAAAAGTTTACGGAACTTGTCGGTGAGGGTAAGCAATCGCCGCAGCTCATTCGGTAATCGTCGCGCAGAACAAGTCAGAACCAACAACTGGACATCACACGATTGTCACGCGATGTTTCCCACGATGTTGTTAGACCAACTGATTGCCGGCACAAACAACAGATGTCCTGTGTGCCGAAAAAAAGAAAGTACCTTGTCGCAAAGCACTGCCGAACAGGGTTTGCCGGACTCTGACTTGCCCAAAAAGAACAAAAAACTGGTTACAAGTGCACCGCCTTGTGAAGCATTCACTGCATTTGGTAATTATGAGACAGGGAAACCATTGGTATGATGGCCACCACAAGGTCTCGAATACTGGCGCTAGGACAGATGGTGAGTACAAATCATTTATTAGGTGACGAAAAAAAAACCCCCTGTTTTTTTTTTGTGCCTCGGATGGTTCACAACTAGACTTTGCAGGGGGCCTAATGTAAATAAAGGGGCCAAAAAATTTTAGCTGACCCTTTTTTTATTTTCCTTTTGAAATTTGATTATCAATACATGCTTTTCTATACTGTACTTGCTTTTCAAAAAAAAAAACAAATTTTTGGGGGGGGGGGGCGGTCTGATTTTTCTGATCAGCCCCCCACAAGTGTTTGTGAATTGCCCTTATATCATGTGATTACATTACAATTATGCAGAAATAGAACAAAAATTAGTTTCTTGTTTTGTTTGTTTTTAATACAGTTACATGTAGATACAATAATAACATCAATGAATACGTTAATTTACAGTATTGTTGTAAGATAACCGGTTACATTGGCAAATAAATCAATCTCACGTTCACCCCCTCTGGTCCGATTCGTAAGGTTGTGATGTCATATGAAAGCTTAGAATACTGTTACATTTTCTACACACAAAGTTACTAACTGCAATGAAGAAAAAAATCTGAAATTAAACAAAATAACCAAAATAATAGCAAAATTACCCAAAAATGAAACTAATGAGGGCGCTGTTGTAAAATATTATGCGACTCAGCGATAAAAAATGACATTTCATTGTGAAGCTTACACTCTGCTTTATAACTTTGTCATCAACATTATTCAATATTACTTCAAGAAATTACCTAAAATTGCAAATTTGCATTGTTAGTATTAGTATGTTTCACTATAATTGCACACTTCGGGGGTCAGGGGGTCAGTACTGTCACCTGGGGCGGTCAGTGTTCAACGGGGAAGTATATGATTTTATTTTGATAGAATGAACTGAACCCACAAAACCCCATCGGTAAAGTTTCGTGCCGATTATTCATCCATTGTGATGTGAGCTTAAAAAACGTGATTTTGTAACGTCCAATAGAGTACTGTGTAAAATTAATATTGTCGACCAAAATTTTGTTTTGCGGTGACAATTTTCATTCGATAACTTCCCAAAAACCAAACATTTCACAGGGCTAAATGAGAAAACATAGGAGTTTCTTCAGTCACCAACATTTTGACTACTTCCGGTAAAAATCTGGTTTCCCTGGGGACGAGGTATTAGCGATCAGGGCAGGACCTTTAATGTTCAAACTTCATTTTAAGTATGGAACATGCAAAAATTTTAAAAAAAATGTTTATGATGATGTGTAGTAAACATATTTATGAGTGGAATTAGCAGTGTTCCATTCAATGAGACAGTAACTGATTTGAATAGAACATTTAATGTTCCACGTATGAAAATAGTTTCCCATTGGCAAAATAAAAGATATTCAAAGGTGGGCCCATTCTACCCCGAAAGTTTTGTCCAAACCTAACATTCCAATTGCATAGGTTTGGTTGTTTTCATGGAGGGCCAAATACCAGTTTTGGTCATGTGTGGGACTTCCCAAAGACTGGCCCATTAAATTTTTTAAAAAAATACACATATGTACTATATATAGGCTTTATTACAAATAAGCTCAATGCGCTTTACATTATTCTGCTGCCACTAGATAAAAATCACTTTTTTCACATATTGAAAATTCGGCTGCCAATTACATAATGGCGCACTATGACTACCCCTAACAGATCTAGTCATTTGTATACAATTTACAATAATTGCAGTGCGGAATGGTATTCTATGTGACATCTACATGTAAACACAGACTACCACTTATTTGTGCTATCTATGACAGTGTGCTACCTACTGGTAGACAGCACACTACACAATGGAGCTATTACATTTTGTTTGTGGATACTTGACATAATGTTCAGGTAGGTCATCGGGTACCCATACCATGTAGGTGATGGAATTCAGCACCAATAGTGGGCAGATACAAAGCCTAGCATTCCCTCAACAACATTAGTGAAGGTTATCTGTGTCCGTCAGTCAATTGACATTAGAACTTAGTCACATCCAACAACCGCACGTTGTAATAGGATCCCTTTGTTGCCGAAACTATGGGGATAACCATTGTTTGGGCAAGGAGAACCCTGCCGTCGGCAGGGTAATGCGTGAGCCGCATTTTTGGCATGAGATTGCCGACACTGGGCGTTTCGGCAGATACCCCTTCCAAACGGCAAGGTCATTTCGGCGCAGCACCCCCAAAAAGGGTAAGAAAAGAAAGAACTATCAAATTCCATTCTTCAACAGACATATACGTTATGAAGCAGAAGCAAGTGCAAAGCCCATCACCCATTGATCTTAATTATGCACTGTCATACATGCCACAAACACATGCATGGGAAGATAAATGTGGGCTGGCTCAAAATGAATTATTAAATCATCATTATTTTTTTTTTCATAATTAGGATATACTTATGATGTTCCGTATTACATTTGTTTACACAGATCGCACTGTAAATTGTATTCTTTTGTGCTTCTACTATAGATAGTATTGGTATGCTCGTTATGACACCATGAGGTAGCTCTTTAATCGGTATTCTACTGTACTGTCTACTGTAGATAGTACCCGGTTTCATGCTCTATTCACAAGTAAAACTGATATTATGTGCTGTTACTATAGATTAGCACCAGGTTTATACTCCTTATTTGAAATGTGCATACAAGTAGCAATGTTGACCTCTGTCTATTGTGGCGTCACAAGAGGTTCATGCTTTCTTATTGCAATTATCTATACAAGGTAAATACTGTTAACTGGTCTGTTATGGTGCTGTCACAACAGATGATAGCGTTTGATGCTTCTTGTGATATGGGTACAAAAAATGTAGAGAAAACAACTCTGTAAGGTATTGTATTGTGCTGTTCTACTTGAAGATAGCACTGGTTTTGTGCTACCTTAGTACATTGCTGCATAAGGTAGATAGAAGAAACACTCTGTTAAATTGGGTATTCTTTGTGGTGTTTTTTTTTTCTACATGCAGCGAGCACCCACATTACATTGCTATCCTATTTACATGGTGTGCAAAATTTAGCACTCTGAAATCAATTCTATGTGCTCTTACTGTTAGATAGCCACAAGGTTGCAGTTCTCAAGCAATGTTTATACAATTCGGTACTGAATGTCAACTGGTCTTATGCTGTCACTGTAGAGAGAATAGTTCAGCTCCTCATAGCATTCATGTACACCAAATTTAGCCACTGTTAAAACTGGTATTTATGTGAATGTCTTATCTACGAAGCACTACCAGTTTCATTTCCTAATAAAGCATTGTGTACAAAAAAATTAGCACGTTAAACTGGTATCCCATTGTGCTGTCTACTGTCGTAGCATAAGTTTCGGCTCCTTATAACATCATGTACAAAACTTAGCAGTATAAACTGGTTATTTATTGTGCTGTTAATGTAGATAGCACTACAGTTTCATGTTCCTAATAGCATCATACAGGTAGTGCTCCAGGGGAGTAAGGCAACAAATAACAAACAGGAATCTTAATTTGTGGCTATTTGTAGCATGTAGGAATAATGTTGTTGCTATGTAGCTGTAGGATTTAATGTTATTGCTATTTGTAGCATGTAGGAATTAATGTGTTGTATTTGTAGGCTTTAGGAATTAATGTGTTGCTATTTGTAGCATGAGGATGTAAATGTTTGTGCTATTTTAGCATTGTCGGAATTAAGCTTGTTGCTATTTGTAGTTTTAGGAATAATGTTGTTGCATTGAGAGTGAGGGATTAATTGTTGTTGCTATTTGTAGCTTTTAGGAATTAATGTTGTTGCAATTTGTAGAAGTAGGAATTTACAGTGTTGGTATTTGTAGCATGTAGGAATTAATGTTGTTGCTATTTGTAGCATGTAGGAAATAATGTGTTGCATTTGTAGTTTTAGAATTAATGTTGTTGCAATTTGTAGCCGTAGGAAATTACTGTTGTTATTTGTACATGTAGGGAATTAATGTTGTTTGGTATTTGTAGCATGTAGGAATTAATATTGTTGATATTGTAGCATGTAGGAATTAATGTTGTTGCTATTGTAGAATGTAGCACAATACAAATTTAAAATTAAATCAGCCTTATCAGTAGACTAGAACCTAGACTCCTATGTTAGTAAACTGTCCACAGATCCATAACCATGATCAAGCCTACAAAAAAATATCCCCAAACAGGCGTCAATATTCCCATTTAAATTCCAATTCTGTTATTATGCTTCATGGCTTTGTTGTTGTTTGAAATTAAACAACCGTGTGTATATCTGTTGACTATGGGACCTCCATCGCTTATGGCCCGACAGGACCTGGAAAGTGACCTTTAGTACCCGCTGAGCGATTGTTCAGAACATCACCGTCGGGGAAGTGTTCATATTTTGTCAAACTGTTTAGTCTCTTTTTTGTTGGCACCATACTTTCAACAGTGTTATTTAACTTTCGGTGGGTTGGACACCAGTTGGACACCATTGCATAGGCACTGTAAGCATAGGTTTCGTGGGTGTTCCCTGGGTCATACCAAAACACATGCAAAAATCGCCTATTTTGGCGATTAGAGTCGTTCCGGCCTGGGGTCCCCCTGAAAATTCCAGGTCTAGACTATGCCAGTGGTGTGAGGTCTTCTTCTTACCCTGGACTTGTTACTCTTGGGACACCGGAATATGTAATAGATAAGGATGAGAAAACAATTAAGAAAATAATGGAGTTTTTGTAAGGTCTGGTGAGCCTGTTTGACTCCTCCAGATCAAAAAACCTGCAAATTGAACATTAAAGCACTTGCTGAAACTTCAAAATGTGTTCAAGTTTGCAACAAGCATATTTTTTTAAAGATTGAGTGGGAAGGTTGTAACAAGCAAAATAGGGACCAACTAATACTATGGTTAGGGGAAAAGGACAAAGGGAATTTTATTTATTGGGGGAGAGTCACTTTTTGAGGGGGTCCACTTTGTTGTGTAAAGAAATCACATTCAAGTTATCTTCCGCACATTTTGTCACAGTATATTTATGCGTTGAGATTGTCTACAAGTTTGAATTTCTGACAATTGTAGTGGGCCAACAAATGTAGCCAATCAGATTCTTTGCAATGTGAAAGAAGCCCGAAAAATAAAAACTTGTGAATTGGGTACCACACTAACACAATTGCCCCTTGTGCCAGCCAATCATATCCCTGACAATATCGAAATGTTAGTATAATTCAAATCACTTTGATTGACGATCCATGGTAAAACGTTTTAAACCTTTAAAAAAATAAGGCGGATTTACTCAACACCCTCTGTCAACTCACACGCGGCTTAGCCCAGAATGACCTTTTTCCCTTTGCAATCCAATTTCACACTACTGACCAACTGACTGTGAAACCTATTCCAACATGATTACAGTTATGGCCAGCATTACTCGGACAGTTCATACCTTTATGCATGGCAAACAGTTTTCGCTTAGACGATGCGCTATTGTACTGTGTGGAGATTGCAACAGATTGCCTACACATTGGTCTAAATAATTGTGGAATTATTGATAAAGAGTCAAACTATTACCTTTATTCCTGGAATCGCTGCAAGATACACAGAGATGAGACCAAGACTACAATAATTTAAACAACTTCATATGGTTAATTGACATAAGAGAAAATTTGAGAATAGAATGGAAATTTTGTAAATGATTCGAATAAAAAATAACCAAAAAAAGTGTTAAAGCATAGTGGGTGACTTGTGGGGGAAAAAAATATGTCAATGTTGGTTCATAAATGAAAAATTAAAACCCTCAAAACATCACAACAACAAAAACAAAAATCATTTTACCTGTTCAGTGGTCCTCGCAAGGGCTGAATTAAAGCGGCACTGGCCACATTTTCACAAAATATGAATTTCTTCAATCTGCTCGCAAATGATAGGCAAATGATAGTCCAGGCAATTGGAAGAACAGCGATATATTTTACAATAAAAAATAACATACCTCTAAACAGATAGGGGAAATTGGATATGAGGAAAGACATCAGTAATGTGGCAATCTTTAAGATGTTCCAATAACTTCTATCAAACAAAAGGGTATATGCATGAATATTTTTGACTCGTACTCACTGATATTAAAACACAAAGGTATAGACCGATCAAACAGTGTGCATAGGGTGGGAAACGTGCATAGGCGTGCATGTTCTTGTGTGTAATAACACCATTTTTGTCGTCTGCTGAATTAACGTCGCGGCGACGTTAAAAGTATAAAATCGTTCTGTTTAACCCATAAGGAAGCTGATTGATATTCATCATTTCGGGTGAGTACTTTTGTATATAAAAGGCTTACAACCATGCAAAAAATGAGCGTTTGGAAAATCTTGAGGGGCGCACTATTTTTTTTTTCAAATGTGCCAGTGTTCTTTAAGGAACCACTTACTAAGAATAGCATGTTTACAATATATGCAATAAAAGATTATTGAGCACATGTTGAGTGGTTTTGTGGAACCAACAGAATAATAGGAAGCAGTAAAAAAAGAATTAAAAAACATCTGGTACGCCATGCACTAGGAAATACAATCATGAACGGTCAACGTTGGGAGGATGTGTGAGATGCATAACTGTTACCGGCGGATTATTTTTAATAGCGCAAAACATTCATAAATAAGAGAGAATAAAGATAGGCTATGGTTTCTATCTAATATCGTATCATATTAGATAGGCAGTCCCACTATCTTTAATTCTAATTCTTATTATTTGTTTTACCCCTAACCACCATAATCTGTCTCTATTCCAATCTCCTGAAGGGAGCAGAAGGAAATGACCTCATCAGGGTGGGGATTTTGTGACATTTTAAGTTAATCATGAAAATATTTTCTATTCGATAAATTATGTCTAAAAAGGCAAAATATTCTACCACCATAAAAAAGAACCACCCCGTACTAGGCATGCACTGCACATCCTTATACATGCACACCGTAAACCACTTGCATGACAACGCGTACGTGATTATGGGTTTATGAAGCCACATTCTGTGCAAGGGAAAAGGACATTCACCTATTATTTTTTCCTGGAAAAAGTTTACGGAACTTGTCGGTGAGGGTAAGCAATCGCCGCAGCTCATTCGGTAATCGTCGCGCAGAACAAGTCAGAACCAACAACTGGACATCACACGATTGTCACGCGATGTTTCCCACGATGTTGTTAGACCAACTGATTGCCGGCACAAACAACAGATGTCCTGTGTGCCGAAAAAAAGAAAGTACCTTGTCGCAAAGCACTGCCGAACAGGGTTTGCCGGACTCTGACTTGCCCAAAAAGAACAAAAAACTGGTTACAAGTGCACCGCCTTGTGAAGCATTCACTGCATTTGGTAATTATGAGACAGGGAAACCATTGGTATGATGGCCACCACAAGGTCTCGAATACTGGCGCTAGGACAGATGGTGAGTACAAATCATTTATTAGGTGACGAAAAAAAAACCCCCTGTTTTTTTTTTGTGCCTCGGATGGTTCACAACTAGACTTTGCAGGGGGCCTAATGTAAATAAAGGGGCCAAAAAATTTTAGCTGACCCTTTTTTTATTTTCCTTTTGAAATTTGATTATCAATACATGCTTTTCTATACTGTACTTGCTTTTCAAAAAAAAAAACAAATTTTTGGGGGGGGGGGGCGGTCTGATTTTTTCTGATCAGCCCCCCACAAGTGTTTGTGAATTGCCCTTATATCATGTGATTACATTACAATTATGCAGAAATAGAACAAAATTAGTTTCTTGTTTTGTTTGTTTTTAATACAGTTACATGTAGATACAATAATAACATCAATGAATACGTTAATTTACAGTATTGTTGTAAGATAACCGGTTACATTGGCAAATAAATCAATCTCACGTTCACCCCCTCTGGTCCGATTCGTAAGGTTGTGATGTCATATGAAAGCTTAGAATACTGTTACATTTTCTACACACAAAGTTACTAACTGCAATGAAGAAAAAAATCTGAAATTAAACAAAATAACCAAAATAATAGCAAAATTACCCAAAAATGAAACTAATGAGGGCGCTGTTGTAAAATATTATGCGACTCAGCGATAAAAAATGACATTTCATTGTGAAGCTTACACTCTGCTTTATAACTTTGTCATCAACATTATTCAATATTACTTCAAGAAATTACCTAAAATTGCAAATTTGCATTGTTAGTATTAGTATGTTTCACTATAATTGCACACTTCGGGGGTCAGGGGGTCAGTACTGTCACCTGGGGCGGTCAGTGTTCAACGGGGAAGTATATGATTTTATTTTGATAGAATGAACTGAACCCACAAAACCCCATCGGTAAAGTTTCGTGCCGATTATTCATCCATTGTGATGTGAGCTTAAAAAACGTGATTTTGTAACGTCCAATAGAGTACTGTGTAAAATTAATATTGTCGACCAAAATTTTGTTTTGCGGTGACAATTTTCATTCGATAACTTCCCAAAAACCAAACATTTCACAGGGCTAAATGAGAAAACATAGGAGTTTCTTCAGTCACCAACATTTTGACTACTTCCGGTAAAAATCTGGTTTCCCTGGGGACGAGGTATTAGCGATCAGGGCAGGACCTTTAATGTTCAAACTTCATTTTAAGTATGGAACATGCAAAAATTTTAAAAAAAATGTTTATGATGATGCGTAGTAAAAATATTTATGAGTGGAATTAGCAGTGTTCCATCAATGAGACTAACTTGATTGAGATTAGAACATTTAGGTCACTGTAGAAAATAGTCTTCCAATATGCAAAATAAAAGATATTCAATAGTTGGGCCATTCTCGATAAAGTTGCTCAAAGCCTACAATTCCACTTGCACGTAGGTTGGTTGTTTTGTCGGGATTGGTAGCAAATACAGTGTTGGTCATGTGTGTGGACTTCCTAAAGATGGCCCATTTAAATTTTTTAAAATTTATATAGTGTGACACATATTTATTATATATAGCGCTTTATTACAATTAAGGTCTGTTCAATGCGCTTTACATTTATTTGCTGTCACTAGGATAAATAACTTGTTACTATTGAAAATATGCGTGATGCCAATTATAATGGCCGCACTTCATGAATTCTGTACCCCTATTACAGCTAGTCATTTGTATTACAATTTACAATAATGCAGTGCTTGAATGGTATTTCCTATGTTGTGCCATCTACCGATATTTCACATGACTACCACTTATTGTGCTATCTATGACAGTGTGATACCATGGTAGACAGCACACTACACAATGGAGCTATTACATTTTGTTTGGGATACTTGGGACATAATTTCAGGGGTCCTCGGGTAAACCATACCATGTAGGTGATGAATTCAGCACCAAAGTGGGCAGAATACACAGCCTAGAATTCCTCAACAACATTCAGTGAAGGTTA
The DNA here is from genome assembly GCA_023653785.1 of Ophioderma brevispina. Taxonomy (NCBI): domain Eukaryota; kingdom Metazoa; phylum Echinodermata; class Ophiuroidea; order Amphilepidida; family Ophiodermatidae; genus Ophioderma; species Ophioderma brevispina. The sequence goes on along the minus strand of JAMKCH010049668.1, from coordinate 4,798 downwards.
TCCTGTGTCCGTAACGTCATTGACATAAGAAACTTAGTAACCACAACAACCCCGCACGTTGGCAGAAGGATACATCTGTGCCAAACAATGGGCTAACCCATTGTTTGGGCAAGTAACCCTGCCAGTTCGGAGGGGGTAATGATTAGCCCGCATTTTTGCATGTAGATTGCCGAAAAACTGGGCGTTGCGGCAGATACCCTTCCACCGGCAAGGTCATGTTCGGCGCAGCACCCCCCAAATGGTAGAACTCATCACATACCATTCATCAACAGACATATAAGTTATACGAAGCATCAGCAGTGCACAGCCATCACCCATGATCTAATTATGCACTGTCATACATGCCACAAACACAATGCAATGGGAAGATAAATGGGGGCTAGGCTCAAATGCATTTTATAAACTCATTATTTTTTTTTTCATAATTGGACGTAAATTATGATTTCCTTAGACATTGTGTATCACAAAGATTAGCACTGTAAATGTATTCTTTTGTGCTGTCACTTAGAAGTATTGGTATGCTCGTTATTACACCATGAGGTAGCTCTTTAATCTGGTATTCTACGGTACTGGTTGAGTAGATAGTACGGGTCATGCTCCTTATTACCACATAGTAAACAACTGATGTTCTTATATGCTGTCTACTATAGATAGCACCAGTTTATACTCCTTATTTACCCCCGCCGCAATACTCAGTTAGCAATGTGAACCCTTTTATTGTGCTGTCACAGAAGTTCATGCTTCTTATGCATATCTCTATACAAGGTAATACTGTTAACTGGTATTTTATGGGCGTCCACAACAGATGATAGCGGTTTTATGGTCCTTGATATGCGGGTACAAAAGTAGAAAACATCTGTACAATGGTATTGTATTGTGCGTCTACTGAAGATAGCACTGTTTTGTGCCTTATTACATGTTGATAAGGGAGAAAAAACACTCTGTAAATTGGTATTCTATTGTGTTGTCTACTGCAGAAGCACCACAGTTCCATGCTCCCTATTACATTTGTGCAAAATAGCACTCTGAACTCAATTCATGTGCCCTCTATACTGTAGGATAGCACACGGTTGCAATTCCCAAATGCAATGTGATACAAGGTAATGAATGGCACTGTCTTATGCTTTCTACTGGAGATAGCACTAGTTCATGCTCCTCATAGCATAATGTACACAAAATTAGCACTGTAAATGGATTTATTGTGCTGTCTTCTATAGGTTAGCACTACAGTTTCATGTTCCTCATAGCATTGTGTACAAAAAAATTAGCACGTAACTGGTATTCATGGTGTCTACTGTAGGAGCACTACAGTTTCATGCTCCTGGATACCATCATGTACACAAAATTAGCAGTATAAACTGGTATTATTGTGCTGTCTACTGTAGGATAGCACTACAGTTTCATGTTCCTCATAGCATAATACAGGTAGTGCCTCAGGGTTTAATGGCAACAAATAAAAAACAGGAATTAATGTTGTTGCATTGGTAGCATGTAGGAATAATGTTGTTGCTATTGTGCCATGTAGGCTTTAATGGTATTGCTATGGTAGCATGTATGGAATAATGGGTTGCTATTTGTAGCTTGTAGGAATTATATGTTGTTGCTATTGTAGCAGGAGGACTTAAGTGGGCTATTTTGTAGATGTAAGAATTAATGTTGTTGCTATTTGTAGCTTTTAGGAATTAATGTTGTTGCAATTTGTAGCATTAGGAATTAATGTTGTTGCTTATTTGTAGCTTTTAGGAATGAATGTTTGTTGCAATTGGTTGCATGTAGGATTAATGGTCCGTTTTGGTATTTGTAGCATGTAGGAATTAATGTTGTTGCTATTTGTAGCAGTAGGAATTAAGGTTGTTGCTATTTGTAGCTTTTAGGAATTAATGTTGTTGCAATTTTGCGAGCATGTAGGAATTAATGTTGGTATGTGAGCAGTAGGAATTAATGTTGTTGGTTATTGAGCATTGTAGAATTATATTGTTGCTATTGTAGCATGGAGGAATAATGTTGTGCTCTTTGTAGCAGGTAGCACAATACCAAATTGAAAAATTCACTATCGCACTATCCAGTAGACTAGACCTAGACTCCTATGTTTGTAAAACTTACCAACATATCCATACACATGATCGATAGCTCCAAATATCCCCAACAGGCTTCAATATTCCCAGTTAACATTCAATGTTCTATGCCGGGCTGGTTGTTTGTTTGAAATTAAAAACCACCGTTTGTATATCATTATGACTAGGGCCCCTCATCCGCTATGGCAAGACAGGAAAGTTGACCGTTAGGACCCGCATGAGCGATTGTTCAGAACATCACCGTAGGGGAAGTGGTCAGATTTGGTCACACATGTTTATCTCTCTTTTGGTGCACCATACTTTCAAAGGGTTATTTAAATGTTCGGTTGGTGGACACCAGTTGGCACCATGCATAGTGCACTGTTCATGCTAGGTTTGTCAGTGGTGTTTCCCGCGTTCATACCAAAAAACATGCAAAAATCAGCCTATTTTTGGTTTAGAGGTCCTTCCGGCCCTGGGGTCCCCCTGAAAAATCCAGGTCTAGATATGCCGTGGGTTGAGTCTTCTTACCGGACGTTACTCTTGGGACACCGAATTATGGAATAGATAAGGATTGAGAAACACTGAAGAAAAATAAGGGTTGTTTTGATAATGGTCTGGTGAGCCTGTTTGACTCCGTTCAGATCAGAACACCTGCCAAATTGAACATTAAGCACTGAAACTTCAAAATGTTTTCAAGTTTGAAAAGCATATTTTTTTCAAGATTATGTGGGACGCCTGTTTTAACAAGCAAAATAGGGACCAACTAATAATTTGGTTTAGGGGGAAAAGGACCCAAAAAAAAAGGGAATTTTTATTTATTGGGGGGAGAGTCACTTTTTGAGGGGGTCAATTGTTGGATTAAAAAATCCACATTCCAGTTCATCTTCCCACAGTTGTCACAGTATATTATTGGCGTGAGATTTTCCAAGTTTTAATTTCTTAAAATGTAGGGGACACAAAATGTAGCCAATCAGGATTTTTGCAATTTGAAAGAAGCCCGAAAAATAAAAACTTGTGAATTTGGTACCATCCTACACAATTGCCTGTGCCAGCCAATTCATAGCCCTGTACAATTACGAAATGGTTAGATAATTCAAATCCACTTTGATTGCCGATCCCATGGTAAAACCCGGTTTAAAACCTTTAAAAACTAAGGCGGTTTATCATTCAACACCCTGTCAACTCACACGCGGTTAGCCCAGAATACCTTTTACTTTGCAATCCAATTTAACTACGGACCAACTGATGTGAAAAACCTATCCACATGATTACAGTTATGGCCGCATTACTCGGACATTTCATACTTTTATGCATGGAAACATTTTCGCTTAAGACGATGCGCTAAGTGGTACTGTGTGGAGATTGCAACAGATGCCTACACATTGGTCTAAATATATGTGGATATTATGGCTACATGAGTAAAACTTTACCTTTTATTCTGGAATAGCTGCAAGATACACAGAGACTGAGACCAAGACTACAATAATTTAACACCCTCTATGGTCTAATGACAAAGAGAAATTTGAGAATGAATGGAAATTTTGTAACTGATTTCAGAATAAAAATACACAAAAAAATGATTTAAAGCAATAGTGTGTGACTTGTGGGAAAAAAATATTGTCAAATTTTGGTCATAAATGAAAAAAGTAACCCTCAAACATTCACAACAACAAAACAAAATCACATTTTTACCGTTCAGCTGGTCTCAGCAAGGCTAATAAAGCGCACTGGCACATTTTCACAAAATATGAAAATTTCTTCAATCTGCTCTCAAATGATAGTCAGACCATGGAAGACACAGAGATATATTTACCAATAAAATAAACATACCTCTAAACAGTAGGGACCATGATATGAGGATAAAGGAATCCAGTAATTGTAGGCCAACTTTTAAGTTTTCCATAACTTTAATCAACAAAGTGTATATTGCATGAAATATTTTGAATGCGTAACTTCACTGATATTAAAACCACAAAGGTTTAGACCGATCAAACAGTGTTGCATAGTGTGGAAACTGCATACGGCGTGCATGTTCTTGTGTTTAAACACCATTTTTGTCGTCTGCTGAATTTAACGACGTTAAATTATAAAATCTTCTGTTTACCCCAATAAGGAAGTGATTTGGTCTTAATCATTCGGGTGAGGACTTTGTATATAAAAGGCTTACAAAACCATGTTCCAAAAAATACGATTTTGAAAATCTTGAGGGCGCCACTATTTTTCAAATGGTGCCCGTGTCTCTTTAAAGGGAAACCCTTACTGAAGAATAGCATTGTACAATATATGCAATAAAATTATTTATTGAGCACATGTTTGATGGTTTTGTGGAAAAAAACAGAATAATAGTAAGCATAAAAAGATATTAAAAAACATCCTGGATCGAGCATGCCATAGGACATACACATCATGAAAGTGTCAGTGTGAGTGTATGATGCTACTGTACCGGTCGTATTATTTTTAATAGCGAAAACCATTCAATACATATGAGAGAATAAAAGATAGGATATGTTGTTCTATCATAATATTGATCATTATAGATAGGCAGTCAATATCTTTATTCTACTCTTATTAGTTGTTTTACCCTAACACATATCTGTCTCTATCCAATCTCCCTGAAGGGAGAGAAGGAATGACCTCACTCAGTGCTTGGGCGGATTTGGTGATTTTCAGTTAATCACTGAAAATATTTTCTATTTCGATAAGATTAGTCTAAAGGCAAATATTCTCCCACCATCAAAAAT
>JAMKCH010049667.1:0-11024 GCA_023653785.1 Ophioderma brevispina | reverse complement strand
ACAACCAAGAATATGTTTTTTTTTTCAATATTAGTCTGCCTTTTGACCCTGGAGTTTCAGGTACTTATTACAGTATGCTTCAGTTCAACCAAATTGTAAGACAATGCCTGCATGTTAATTAGCATTCTTTAATCTATATTTTCGTTAAAATTTGAATATTACCTACTAGAACCACAGTGATGGATGTTTTGATGACATACAGAATTAATTTGAGAATAAGCAGCTATAAGCCATACCACTGTTGGTTAAAGGCATAAAATGATTACGAGTCGATGTAACACAGAATAGCATGGACTCATGTGCAACTCAGTTTAATTTAAAAACATGAGGCATTCTGGGAAGGCAAGATTCTCCCCTCTGGCCCTCATAATAGTAATCCAGAATGATATCAACTTTTTGTGCTTATATATCACACACCTACTGAAGGTATAAACAGTGAGCCTAGGGTAGTAAAAAAATTAAGTTCATTCAATTAGAATTGATACAACAAAATGTTATGTTGTGATGGTGCAAATGATACCTAGGCCTAGTTTAATCGTGCGATACGGCCTTTGTTTCGTTTTTGTGCAGGTTAAAAGGCTACAAAAAATCTTCAAATCGTGAATGAAACAAACTCTCATAAGCGAGAACATGTGAATTTCCATTATGGCTACTTTTGAATGAAAGAAGTACTAGATCTTAAGATATTTTACGGTATGCTTACATGTCATGTTTATTTTTACATTCCCCTCCTCAACCAATTACTAATACAGGTGATATTAAACTAAAATTCTCATTGCCAAGCGGGTGAAAAGCCCAAAGGAAAACCCTGTAATTATAAATTGCGCCATACAAAGGCAACTTTCCTTTAGAAATATGAAAAAATGATTTATGCAGTTGACCTTATTTGTTCAGAACCGTATTTGTTAGTCCTTATGTTATGTTCTGCTGTATTCTGTTTTATTACACCTCATGAATATTCATGGCAATAATCATGCTACTTAATTGGCTGATTCCTATTACGCGAGCTATTTCCCTAGGGAAATAGATTGAACTGTTTCCCTACAACCTCGTCCCCAGAGTCACAGTGAGGTGTAATAAATCAAATACAACATGGATTATATCGGGAAATAGGGCACACTATTTTCTCTTGGTACTGGCTACGGGCCTATCACCCCTCGCCCTTCGGGTTCGGGAAAATAGTGTGCCCTATTTAGCTCTATTTCCCTCTAACCATGTAGTATTTGTATACTGTTCTATTCTGTTAGATATTCTGTTATATTCTATTCTGTTCTGTTGTGTTATACCCTACATGTACTATCATCAAAGTAGCATTATAATTAAATAAAATTAGGCATGATCCTCTAGCTCTCCACATGCGAGTACCCCTCTTTTCACCGAAATGGCACGCTAAAAATAGAGTGACGAACACTCCACTATGATACAGGTTGAACCCAGAGGATGTTTTTAGTCAATCCCACAATGCACCAGTTTTGGGAAATTTCACTTCCATAAGGTCATATGATCCCACAAAAATCCTATTTTAACACATAAAAACCCCGACTTTTACACTCATTTTAGCCCACAAGATGCTAGTACTTAAGGAGTTTTTTCATGATCATGAAATGTCTTGTGGTTCTTGAAATTTTGGAACACTTTTTATCCCTAAGTACTAACATGTGATTAGTACAGTACAGAATAGGCACATTGCAATGCATTGTGGGATTGATTCAAAACACCCTCTGAGTTGAACCTGGAGAGCAAGAAAGCTTGCTATGCACCTCTGTGAAAGTGCAATAGTGTTTTGATTGTCCTTCAAACCAACGATCCGTCAAACGAAGCAAAAATTTAAAATATATCGGATTCATATCTTTCAAATGAGACATGAAGATTCCAATCATAAATGCTTTGTACAGGGTGTTTTTTAAAGCCACTATCAGTCATTTTTTAAATTTAAAATGCCTATTTTGTCACCAAATTGCTAGTGTTAGGTCATATCAACACCTTATACTTTCTTTGTGAAAAACAGACTTTTATTAGTAAACAAAGCATAAAAATCATAATATCTTGACAAATTACGGCGTTTATGCTGAGCCACTTAATGGGTCTTTATTACAACAATGTTAATACAACTTTTGGGGGTTTGCCCTTCTCCTTGCCCCTGGCACCGCCACTGTCATGGAGTGATGTTGATAAGCACTCCAAAAATATTGCGGTTCAGTGCTCTTAAAAAAATACATCGGTCCTCGGACCGCTTGGGTCGCTGCTGTCGAGGTTTGTAAATGATAGGCCTCATATGACATTTGGACCTTGATATGTGACCTTTGACCTCGAACAAATGAGGGCTTGCATGTAATCTCCAAAACTAACGTTTGGTTCCAAATGAACTTAACTTTTCAATTGAGGTCATTTGCCCCCACAATCTTTTACCAAAATTGACCTCGCATAACACCTTTGACCTTGGTCATGTGACCTTGACCTCGATCAACAAAATGGGGCATCTCATGTTGCACCGTGATGCAAGTTTGTTAAATCCATAGAAGTATGAGGATATTACAGGCAAATGTGAACCCTTTTTCACGACAGCCTAACAAGCAACACAACAACAGGCATCACCACAGTGGACAGAGTGAACCGGTTGTGTTTTCCTGCCTTAAGGAGGCGAACCAAAAAAACAGCTAATTTAACGAGTTATGTCGATTTAAGTTAAAATAAAATGATAAACGCCTTCAACCAAATAACTTCGCCTCTAATTTTTTTTCTAGCAAATGCTTTCGACAACTTATGACTCGAAAGAATAGGTTTCAATAACGAATCTCACAGTGAACGCTGCAAAGGGGATAAATGAAAGTATCGGGATATTTATGTTTGTACATAAATGTTGTATTTTTTTTGTAAGTCACTTCAGTACTATACTATCTATTATCACACAGAGAATGTATATATCAAGGTCACAGAAAAAAAAATGTCTTGACACCCGAAATTCGCGCCTAAAATGTCAATGTGTAAGTGTTTAGTTAATACTTATTATTGTCTGCCACCCCCAACCCTTTTTTTAAATTATTTCATGCTATCAATATTTAGACACAATCAAAATAAAACATCTCATCCAGTAATTTTAATATTTGACAACAAATTAATATTTTAATTATTTATCGCCGAAACAAAAGAAAAAACATCTCCTTCAGTGTTGTCTTAATCCAACACCTGCTATATACCTCGTAAACACATTGCTTTCCAATCAGTCTTTAAATATTACAATAAAAATTAACATTAACCATCATTATTATGCAATGGGCGGGGGGATGAAAAGGCAAAATCCGATCAAAATCAGGGGGTCAGATCAAAATCAAAATCGCACCAAAATCCAAATTAAAACTGGTTTCCCTCAGGGGGAAGCAAAATCGGTGGTAAATTTAAAGGTAACACACTGGTGGCGTGCTTTCAAAATGTCTGCCAAGCATACCACGTGTGGTGGATTAAGACATTGAAATTGTACAATAGCAATGACTTGCTTCTATTTAATGATAATAGTTGTTTTAATAAAACAAGTGTTTCTGTGCATGGATCCCATGAACACACCTACACTACTAACGCACGTGTTAAAGCTTGTTATCATTTTTGAAACGTCTGTAATCATGATGGGTAACAGCGCTTTGTGGGAGAGCGTGGCCTGTCGGTTAGAGTGCTTGCCTATGGCGCAATTTTACCAAAAAATCCCGGGTTCGAATCCTGGTGGGGTCACCACCAAAACCCAGTAAGGGTTTTATTCGGGTGCTCAATTCTGGATTTAATCTGTATACGAGCTATTGATTAAATACAGAATACCGCTCTCCATGGTTCACTTGGAATTGGGCAAATGAATCATGAAAGCATCCCGTCTTTCGGAGGGGACGTTAAGCCGTCTGTCCCGTGTACAGAGAGTCACAACTGTACATGTACATCGCAGTCAGTGTCGAATAAGAGTAGGGTGTAAACCCTTGTTTGTTCCCAATCCGCCCCAGTCTCAAAAAAACAGGTCACGTTCCGTATATCATGGATACACGCGGCCCTGGTTCACATCAGTAGAATAAATCCTGACACCACCACAAGCCATTACCAATGACTTGTGGACACGCTAAGAAGACAGCGCTTTGAGGTTGTTTACGGTGACAAAGCACTGTTTATATAACACAATAATATTTCTGTCCTTTGATTGGTGGATACTGTATCACATGACATAAAATATTTGGTTCCCCAAAATTTCACCAGAGGGAAAAAGTTCCCATAAAAAGCTATTATTTCCCCCATCATTTTTATGGGAACTTTTTTCCCTGCATTGGTATCTTGCATCGCCCGTGCCTCAAGGTGATTGATCTGACCCGGTCAGCGACCCGACCTCTGACACTGCATCGATCATATCTTCTGCTCGATATTTGCGTGTTTACATTTCAAAGCTGAGCAATTTTCGCTGAATTTTTGACTAAAAATGGAGAAATCTCGATGCTGTAGATAGTGCATACCGTAAAACAGATCATATCTCTAGAGCAGTTCGAGCCTATTTGACTAGCCTTGAGTTGCCGTGGCAGCTGATCTCGACGAGACTTGGCAAGTTTTTCAAATGACAGAAATATTTGTATATGTTATATAAAACAAATATTGACTGCTCTATATTCGTGAAATGGTGCAAAATACCTCCCCTCGGTGACTGGAGACCGTGGGTCTCGGGAAAATAGTATAGGCCCACGGTCTCCAGTCACCTCGGGTAGTTATTTTGCACCTTTTCCCTCATGAGCAAGGCTGTAAAATTTTGATCACTGACACTGACTGTGTACTGCTCAGTACGATAGTGAGTCATGTCATAGGTAAACACCTGTGATCAAGCCTAGGCTAGGAGCTGCTAGGAACTGATTCGATCTCAATATTGACGCCTAAAAATCACAAAATCTACTTACAAGCTTCTGAAATCAGCTCAAATTGATCTCCAGAGTACAGATTGATGTTCACACATTGCAGACAACATTCAAGTTTCGTGACACGACTCAAAAGCTCTCAAACAAGTCTTGGGCCATATCCATAATTATATACGTATACGATCCATGAAATCTGTAGGAATCACAGCACTAAATAACTCCCCATAGACTTGTGTACAAAATGACCTCTCGGCTATAAAGCGACTATAAAACTAATTTTTTGGGGAAAATGAAAAATTAATTTTTGAGCTACAGAGCAGCGAAGATTTGTGTATTTTCAACACGCCCACACTTAGTTTGAAATTTTACATAAAATAGAATCAAAAGCCGCAAAATTATACAAAATGGCACAGACAAAATCTTTACCACCCAAATAGTTTGTCCAAACATGATTAATTTCAAATTTCATTTAAAGAGACATTGGCACATTTGAAATTTAGTGCTCCCTCAAGATTTTTGCATAGTTGTAAAGCTTTTATATAGGCCTACATTAGCCCTCACATTGTGGGTAAACAGAACGATTTTATAATCAGCAGAATCCGGAGTAATCAGCAGACGACGGAAACGGCGTTCAAAATTAGGAAAACACACGCCAGAGTTGATTCCCGCTGGATCCGCCCTGTTTGACCGGTCTGTGACCTTTGTGGTTTTAATATCAAAAGTGGACCAAACCCCCTAATATGGTCCCTTTTTATTTTTGACTTTTTGAACATCTTATCACCAAAAAGTGGACTTCCTTGTCAATAAATTTTTGACCGTTTAGCAAAAAACTAAGAAAAAAGGGACCCTCTGCACTTTGTGGAATGGGGGAAGGGTGCGACCGCATCCCGCACCCCCTGCGTATGGAACCTGACACAACTTACTCTTATGACTCTCAAAGGGTCACATTTAGACCTTGTTTGGCTCTGAAGTCGTCTGCTACACCTATGTGTATAATTTAATCATAACCTTTTGTGAGCTGTAACCAAAAGACTGCAAAACACTAATTATTTTCGGATGCAATGACCTTGTGGAATTCAATTCTGCTAAAACAATTAAAAAATTGAAATCAACGAGAATGAAAACTTCGAATTTAGATTTTTTAGAAAAGCATTTGTCCCAGAATATAAATTTTGCGAAAGAGTTCTTCCTTAAAATACATCCTCTTTTTACAGGAATAATATTGATGCATGTCTTTTAATTTGGTTATGGCTCTTACAATATATCGCGGATAGCAAAATATAATATATTGTTTACTATTATAGTGTGCAGACTACAGTATTAGTGTACTGAAAAGAAAAGGTTCAAGTTCGACGATTTTATTAAAGTTCCAAGTTTGGTTACATTTCTAGACGAAAATGTCAATACACCTTCCGAAAAGAAATCTGAACTACCGCCCTTCTATACATTTGTGTACATAAAACCTGCGCGCGCCATTTTGTTATTATTGTGAGTTTTACCGTATTTTAATAATGGATAACTGCGATAGAACAACATTGATTTTAGAGCATTTGAATCCGCTACCTCTGTTCCAGTGCGTCCACGACGGATAAGACGCCGAACTGTCAATCGAGCCGAGTATATGTGGTCCATTAAATCAGGTTTGTATACAAATAGCTGCACCTAAGTGAACTGCACCGGTTTTGTCCAAAATTAAATACAGTAGCCTAACATTTTCAAAATTACTTTCGTAAGCGAGTAATAAACTAGCTAGTTACTGACAAAATAACACGCGAGAGAAAGTCAAAAGTTACCGTTTGGAATGTTAGAAATAGACGCTAAAGGTGCAACAAGAGATTTCAAATAACGGGGGTCCCGAAAAAATGTGAAAATTATGATTTTGCCACTGGTGTAAAGCTTTATATTAAAATATCCCGTCTGTAAGGATTAAGCTGAGAACAGTCTCTTTTGTACAAAAATTATGAAATTCTAATTTGTATAGGAGCAAATACAAAATTTAGCCTATGTTTTATGAAATAAGCATATACACTCACTTTTGTTTTCATTTCACGTTAATTCTGTAACCAAATAAAAGGTAGGGAATCTACTGAGTGTCTAATCTATATAAAATACACAATCACAGGAAAAATATGGATGACTGGAATCTCTTGTTTGCACCTTTAATATAATGTCAGACTTCGTAAAAGTGGGATATGAAAGTTTTGAATCGGTTATTTTAAGATCATTGCAGTCCTCAAGTTGTTAAGATTTAGTCTGGCCGGTGTTAAGAGGGACCAGTAGCATTAAAAAACATCAGAATAATGAAAATGGACCGTTACTGAAATCATTTTTCCACAAATATGAAAACAATTTGGGAGGAAGTAACTAATGATTTATATTTCCTTGTGAGATTTACCTCTCTGCAGATAGCCAAGGATGGATCTGACATTACTACCGCATTTTATCATAACTTGAAAGTATTGCAGTTCATCAGATATATTATACCATCTATTTGGAGTAGGGCTAATCCACGAATAATCCACCTTTCAATGTTCAAATCATATGTTCTTACTACACTAAGCATGCTAGAGTTACGAATCTGAATGCTGTTTATTTGTGTCAAAACCATACTAGAAACCTGTAAAATTTCTGGCAAGGATACCAACTCCTTGATTTTCATGACAGTGTTTTTAAGGTAATATTTGTTACTCTTCCTGTTTTTACTGTTTTAAAGAAGTAAACACCCAAATTGTTTTCAAATTTGTGAAAGTGATTGCAGTAAAGGGTCCATTTCATTATATCTGATATTTCTATGCTACTTGCGGTCCCTTTAAAGCCACATCAGTGATTTGCTAAATCTGGAAAACGAAAAAAAACATCATCACAATCAGCTTTGCGCCATGTCTGTAATGTAATAGAGCTTAATAGGTATAGATATCTTAAAATACCCTACAGGTGCTAACAATGAGAGCAACCTAAACTAATAACGCAAAATACAGGTATTTTGTATACTGTCCGTACAGACACTACTACAACACGTAATGAAGGGAAGATTATATCTTTGCTGTTGGTTACCTTTTCTGTCAATTTTCTCAGTTTGCAAATATAAACTTATGAGAATGCTACAGACGTATCCTTCACTTTTCTCAGACTCTTTCGGTTGACATCACTGATAGTGTCTTTAAGCAAAGTTTAATCGTTACATAATGGGCGCGAAAAGCGAAAGTGCCGCAGTCAATAGAAAAAAGACTAATATTTTGGCAACAGAAACCAAAAGGTGACATTTCCAATACCCTCATAAAAGTAACAATTATTGGTGTGCTGATTTTAAAAGTTCGTTAGATGGTAAATGAACGAGAACGAGATACCCAGTGTATAAACGGCGGGAGCTATCGATGGGCATTGCTTACCTCATGTAGGCATCTGAGTTTTCGCTCAAAACTTGAACCTAAAATGCGAATTCCAAAACAAAATTCCAAGATTCAAATTTTCCAGATAGTTGACGATGACAATTGACTGAAGTTAAATGAACTCTATATACAAATCCAACAAAATCAAATTTACAAGCAGCTGGGTTACCTTTAAGTGACGTATGTTTTATCATACGATTAAGAGAATTCTGATCAACGAAAAATTTTGTAGTTGTTCATACTATCTACAAATTCACGAAATAGTAGGACATCAAAGGGATATTAAAATTTAGTGGTTGTGTGGTTTTGTGAGATATTAATAATTAACCTAATTATGACATAATTGCAGAATAAACGGAACAAAAAGTAAACACTTGAGTTAGGGAAAATTTCTGTATGGCAAGGAAAAGCAGGACGATGCTCCCACAGGCTTTGAGCCATTCACACCATCAGTACACCTACAACTTTGTTGAAGAAAAACCCATTCGATATTGATCATACCGTCTCCGGTGACAAAACCAAAGGAATGTAAGCCTTAAAGAATTCGTGTCTTGTATTATCATTATTTAAATTTATGTTAGCTCAGGAAAACGATTGCCTCAAGCTGAAACGGCAATTTAAATCATCATTTGATTTGATCAGAATTTCAGAACTCTAACCTTATTATAACTTGTGCAAATTTCACAACCTAAATAAAACTTGCGGGGACGCGGTTGTAGTCACCCATCTTTAAAGCCGAGTGTAACAACCAATTCGAATTAACATGGTTATTTTGTGGTCATCTGTAGAATTAGGGGCAAAATATAGAAAGGTCGTGATCACCACTGCGAACTGGATCGCTGAATATCGCCTGCATATAATGTAGTTGATCTCTACATTGCACAAAAAGATCTCGGCATGTTTTCGATCAGTATTATGCCAAAGTCCGAGAATTTTAAAATTTTTCAAGATATCCATTTTGTTGCCCAGGTCTTGCCCTTCATTTAACACCTTGATTGTAAAAAAAAAGCGTGCCAAAATGGCTGTATAGATCCAGGCCCGTTCGCAGGGACCACCCCCCCCCCCAAATTCCACAAATGGGGAAAAAGGTCCACTGTTTGCTGGATTTTTGATAAATGGTTTTGACATGTGAAAGTACACTTTTTTTTAATTTGTCCATAAAATGGTCAAAAAGTTAAAAAAAACGACCATTTTAGGGGATAGGTCCACTTTTATCAAAAAAGCGTCACTTTTGCGTAAAAAAGGTCCAATTTTTTTAGATTCCGCAACCCCACCCCACAAATAAATAATGCGGACGGCACTGAGATTGAACACCTGAAAGACATAAAAACCCCCAACAAAAGTTGCAAGTTTGGGGAGTCTCAATGGGCAGTGCCACCAACTGTAGTGCGCACGAACACGCTGACCACAATTCAATTGCAGTCGCTCATTCAGTCGGAAACCCCTTTGATAAAATCAATTACACAACAGTATTGCGTTGTACCATAAAGTGACCATTGAAAAATCAAAAACTGCAACTTTGGTTTGGGGTTTTACAACTATAGGCGTTTTTTTTTTTGGCACGTTTTTTACAAGTGAGGGGTAAATGAAAGAGCAAGACCTAGGCAACAAACTGTACTTATTCGCCAAACTTCAAAATTATTGACATTGGGCACATACTAATAACGACTAAAAAAACAAGCCGAGATATTTTTGTGCCATATAGTTAAAATAATGTGGTGGGTGGTAACATAGTAACGTATTTGGTATGTTTTTAATCCAGTGTGGACGATTCTTGTGTTTAAAGATCAGAGTTCATAATATAGAACGTCGGAAAGGAATCTCCAACATGCACCAAATCATCCTGTTAATTTTGTTAACAGCTGTTAAAGTTCAACAACGGTAAAAGGTGCACACTAAATTTTGGTGATAAGTACGCCATAAGTTAGCGCGCAGCGAAACGAGAAAAGGAGAGAGCGGAGTGAAGGGGAGCGAGAGAAAACAGAGAGGAATTAAAATTGCATTCAAAACTTCTGTTGTATGTTTGTATTTTTAGATTCCAAGATACGTCGTTATTATGGACTACGAAACAGAACGTGATGATCTAACGTTTAAAAAGGGAGATTTACTACTGTAGATTAACAAACCGTATGTTAAAAACTTATCGTATCCTACATTTTCATCAAAAACGATGTTCTTAAGCCTTTAAAGGGGTGACCGAATTTAAGTATATAAATTTTTCATCTTAATAGAATGGCCTCCACTACAAAACCACATCTGCCAGTTTTGCTCGCCCCAGTATAGTACTCTGAAAATTACTATGTTCGACCAAAATGGGATACATTTCAGCCTCAAAAACTTCCCAAATAAACATCTTTTAGTCTCAGCTTTAGATTTTACGGGATAAATGAGAAAAGTAGCTTTCTTAAGATAACCAAAATTTGACCATTCCTGTTAAAAATTTAGGGTCCTGGGGACGAGGCTTGTAAGCGATCGGACCATGGCCCTTTAAAACATCACCACCAACATCACTACGACCATCGCCACCACTCATTCCACTACACCACGGCCATCATCAGTCCCAAAACACACTGAAATATTTTTTATATATCTCACTTTCATTACGGGTAAAAATATTCCTGAGTTTGAGTTAGAATTGTCGAGTTCGAGTTAGAGCGGGGGGGGGGGGGGGGGGGGGGGGGGGGGGGGGGGGGTCGAGTGGAGTTACTTTGAGAGTTCGAGTTGATTTTATAGTTCGAGTTGAAGTTGCTTTTAGAGTTCGACG
>JAMKCH010049666.1:0-51992 GCA_023653785.1 Ophioderma brevispina | reverse complement strand
TAAACTTTCCACATAACGACAAAATATGGCTAATTTAATGGCAATACATTTTGAAATCAATATGGTAATTGTTATTTATAGAAATCCTATTTATTTCCATTCAACAGCCAAAGAACAGCAAAAACGTTTTTTGCTATATTAATTGTAATTGCCCTATTCTAATCTGTAAGGTGACCTATATGCTCCATAGTGTCGCATGTGTTTGCATAGAGGGCCGTGAATCTTTAAACCCAACACTTTAATTGAGAGTAACTCCTACTTCTTTTATCTTTTGTTTCTTTCTGCCCTATATATCACTTTATAACTTTGCATGTAAACTTGAAACTTTTCCTTAAGATATTGCTAAGACTATATTAGTGTGTGTAAATCACTCATTATGTTGCTGCTTGTTGCAAATGGTGGTATAGTAATCACGATGCCATTTTATTTCTCAAGACAGGTAAAATTCCATTCAAGTCCATGCATTTTATTGCATATGGTATCACCCATTGTACCCAGATGCAAACATGTGGGTTTTGCCCTTGGTTGCTTGGTTCTAAAAATTCCAGACCTCCCAAGTAGACAAATTACTGGGGAGAATAAAGTGAACACTTTGCATGTATTCATGCCGCGGATACATATTCAAAATGTGTATAATACTTTGGTGGCAATCCACATGAAGGATGTTCCATCTTCCGCTTTTCATCAATTGGTCAAACAGGAAGTGGTCTTTGGTATGTATGAATGGTGGGTAAGTCACACTTTATACAAAATTCACTAAATAATAATTATCAATGTAACAACTCGACCAATATACAACCTGTTTCAAACCATTGGCACTTCAAATTAAGGCTAATTTCATCCCACTTTATAATCCTAACAATCTTGTACCGAACGTTTCACCATAAATATTGTTAAACAAAACAGATTTTCATCACTTCAGCATACCGGATGTGACAAGCCACAGGTTTTACATATTCTGCAGCATGTTTTTTACCTTGCCACAAGAGATAACCCATGCATGGATATTTCATATTAACCTTGCTCCAATAGCAGTATAAGGCCACCTATGATCGGTTGTATGTCAGTTCAATTTGGCTGGATCACAGGTTCAACATTTTAAGCTATCACTATTATACTGGTGTTTATTTTTGAATCATTGGTGGAACACATCGCATTGCTGTGAATGAGACTACAAACCACAACCACAGACAACCGCACTCCTCTTTAGCTGCAACTGGGAATGGGTGTACAGTACACATGGTACAAGGCACAGTAGGCTGGGACCCACTGGTCAAAAGTCGCTTAGAAAAGGTTTGACCTGGCTCAGAAAGATATACAATTTTGACCATCATTATGGTTATTACATAAGCTTTGGATATCCCAAAAAGTTGCTTTTGTAAATTATCTTTTCTTGTCCTGTTATGTGGTGGTCATAACGTGACGCGTATAAAAAGGCTAATTGAAAAAGTCGCTAAGAAAAACGGTAATTATGGGTAGGGGTATCATATAACAAATATCGGAGTATATGTATATCCTAATCGATTAAGAACGTTTGCATATCAGAATATGATGATTATAACGCATTTAAGATTTTCATATTGGTTCCTTTACTTGCTGTAACAAAAGTTTGATACAAACGTTTTGTCTAGGCCGGATACTTCCGATTCCACGATTCGTAAAACTTGGAGATGTAGTGGCAGCGGGATGGTGTATGGAGAAATGACCACTGTATCAAGGAATTGGCCCCATCCCCCACCCCACATAAATAGCAACTACGCTAATAGCTAAATTAGGACAAATTATATCGAAATGATCTCTAAAAAATAGGGTACTTATTCTTCACAGAATTGTGAAATTATTCGGATTTATTATCGTGCATTTACGACGTCGGCGAATGGATTACCTTGGTCAATTCTCTTTCTGGAGGCCATTAAAGCAAGGAATTGCAGGAATCCGGCATAGATTTAACAAAGGCGTGGACAATATGAGGTAGATTTTTCATCAAGGGTACTGTCGAAGCTGCCCAATTTTCCTTATTGAGAGACACGCAGCTTGCCATAAGCCTGTTAACATGATTTATCATTCTTAATGATGAGTCTAAGATGACACCAAGGTTCCGTGCTCTAGCGGACGGATGGGATAACAGATTGCCAATGATCAGAGTGGCTGAGAGTTGCTAGCCGCTACTAAATGAGAGAGAAAGTACAACATTCCGTCTTTGGTCAGTTAATATCAGCGTTGATGTACACCAGGATTATGATGTCTGCAATCATGTTTTACAATCTTTTTTTATGGATGCTTCACGATTCCCGAGGGTTGGAAAGTCGGTAGAGCTGGGTGGTCATCAGCGTAACCTAAAACAAATTGAAATAACGTGGCGGAAGTTTGATATCCTGTGCGGCACTGAACAAGATGAAATCAATTCGTTCCAGTAAACCGAGCCTGTGGGGGAATCCACCAATATACCGCCACAGATATGACGAAGCACCTTCTGACGATATAGATTGAGTTTCGGCATATAGGTAAGACGAAAACCAACTTAGTGCTTTTCCAGTAATCCCATACGTTCAGTTTAAGACGGGTGAAGGAGCTGTTGTGGTATCTGGTGTCGAAGGCGGAGCTGAAGTCCAGTAACACTTTTTAGTACAGCCTCTTTTGGTTTGTCCAGAGCAGTCCAAGATGTCATTCTGCACCGTAACCGAGAGTCTCATACTGTGGGGATATTAATTGCCGGTATGCCGACTTGCATAGGCGCATGGAGATCATTATCGATGACGGGAAGTCTGCAACGGATCAATTGCTTACGTTTCAATTTACCTTTCCGAGAAATGGTAGATTAGATATAGGGCGATTATTTGAGAGGAGGTGGTGTCCAAGCAAGATTTCTTCAGCAGCGGGAGTGACAGAGGCATGCTTGAGAGCTTGGGGACAAATACCGCCTGAAGACAAGGAGGAAGAGTTGGCATCATGTTATGACTGGTAACAGATTATCTAGACATAGTTTAAGAGACTGGCTGGTAAAGGGTCTAAGGGGCAGGACTTGATCGATCTGAGTTGATGGATTTCAAGACTCTTCTTCAAGGACACTGGAGAAAAGTAGCTGAAGGTGCTTGGCACCATGATCTCTGTTAGTTTCAACGGACATTAGAGCGCCAGTCGTAGTATCTGTTGACCATTTACGCAAGCTTCTTGATTTCTTGGAGAAAAAATCTGCCAAAATGCAACCAAGAATCTTTTGGACATCATGGTCCAGGTAGCGGGGTTCCACTCTGGGAGAAGGCAGCTTAATGACTGTAACGGGAAAAGGGTCTCGTTGATCACATGTGTAGTAATCCGGGTCGTTATGATAATCGGTTGGCTTTAGAAAGAAGAGAGTTGTATTTAGAGCAACGGTCTTTTGTAAACCTCTTTGAATACTGTGAGACCAGTCTGTGAAACTCTGCGCTCCAGCCGACCAGTTCTTCTTCTCAGCAAGAAGAACATATGTTACCAAGGTGCATGAGGGACGGAGAACGACAGATCGATTAATGAGTGGAGCATGTTCATCTAGGGTCTTAGATTAAGATGTTATTATATCAACTAGAGAATCACACTCAGGCATCTGGAGGCAGACAAAGTGCAGATCGTAAATCAGAGCGGAAGATGCTTCTCTTTTGATATTGCGGAATTTTCACGAGTCGCAGGTTTTAATGCCGGCTTCAGGTTCGGTTGTGTGACTTGAAGCATTGGACAGCGTAGTGGTCAGACGGCAAGTGACTATGAGTTGAAAATATGGCTCACAAAATTGTCTTGCTTCCAATGTTATTAGTAGATCCAGAGAGTGTGGTTCTCGAATGTGAGTTGGCCAACAACTAGTTGTTTCAAGTGCATGCAGATCTAGAATATGAGGAAGGATTGAGCCTCCGGTCCTCAGCAACGTCAACATGTACATTTAGGTCTCCAGTTAGGAGCAAATGGTCACTACCAACTGTCAAGTAGCAAGAAGGCAGAGAAATTGCATCTGAAACAGTGGATGAGGTGAATATTTTTCTTGTCAGAATGAGGTTTGTAGATTAGAAAAGTTGGAAGGAGGTAGAAGGTGATATATTGTGACATTCATATATTCCATGAGTTAAAATCTCGCAGGTCTCGTTTATCCGACATGGAGACCCATCCTAACGAGGAATAGCTTGGACCTCCTCCTTCTTCTATGATGGCGTGGGAATGATGAAAGCTGATAATTAGGTTAAAGTATCTGGTTAGAATCCTCCAGAGAAGATACAGGGACAAGAAAGAATGTCGTATAATGAGTAACAATGGTGATAGGTAGCCGTATACAAGTAAGAAAATGATGGTAACCTTGCCCGGTTAAAACATGCTTCGTTGCCACAGCAATGGTTCATGAACCCAAACCACGGGACACATACATCATGTTTAACGTTGAATTTCTGTAGTTGAAATTGAGGTTGGGCTGTAATTTATTTCAGAATTCGAAACATCTTGTCCTAAATTTTCCTCTTCTCTTTCTAGACCCACATCGAGAGACGAGAGGTTAAAGATGTTCCACAAAAAAACATCTTGAAAAAAAATCACTGGTACAGTGGGGTGCTCGCCCACATTACGTAATAAAGATCAAAGGCACTTGCCAGTGGCTGATCCCGGAGTTAAAAAACGTCAAAATTGTACCGGGGGGCTGAAAGGCGGAAACTTGTCCAAAAGCTTCAAAATGGGCTGATTTGGCAAGATTTCGCAGGGGAATTACCAGGAGGCACATGCCCCCTCCGCCCCTCCCTTGATCCGCGCCTGCTTGCCCTGTGCTAATCATGTGCAGAGTATACTTGCCCTGTTGGAAAGATCAACCCATCAAGAAGCTTGATTCAGTGTTAAATTCCTCCTGCCGGGTTATCACAGGATGCCCTCCTTCCAACATCAACGGAAAACTTTACATCCTAGCAGAATTGCGCCCCTACAGCCGGCGAGCATGCAAGAGCGTGCTGCCAAGTATCTCATGTGAAGCACCCTACGCCTGGACAGATACCTGCTTTCAACCGCCTAAATCCAGAGAGAGGTTCTTCAGCAGTCAACCTCTTGAAACAGTCTCTAGGAGCTGAATGGAGTCACCGATCACCTTGTTGAAAGAAAGACTTGCCATCAACCAAGCAGCATCTATGTGTATTGAACCTGGTGAGCATCTTCCACCTGGAGTTGACTCCGCTTGGGCTGAATGGCGATGCTTCAACAGATTGAGAAGCAAAATTGAGCGATCTAAGGTTCCTTGCAGAATTGGGGCTACCTGGAAGCAGATCAGACACTACCTGTGGTTTGTGGAACACTCACCACGACAATGGAAATATCTTGGTCTGCCCACTGCTGGAGCAACAATGCACGAACTTCATTGAAGCAGCAGCCATACTTTTGTACCACCGTTGAGAAACACAAAAAAGCGGTTTAAAAACAAAAAACACGATAAGAGAAATCCTGACGCGAACGTTAGGGTAAAGAGTGGTACGTAATATGGCCCCATGGCATTATGGACCCCTTTATAACTTTTACTAAGGATGGTCGGATGTCCTTTCTAAGTTGCCTACTTGAAAATACCATCATTCCAACAACTATTAACATTATTTTTTTCATCTAATAAACGAAGTAGGTGTCAACTAAAATCAAAGAATATTTTCAATTTAAAACATTTCCAATTTCTCTTTGAGCCTCGGTCCTGTATGTTGTTTACATAGCAATTAGTCCAGGTGACATTATCCATGTATGTCATGTATGAGTAACATGTATCAATTCCCTACTTACCTCTAAATCCAAACAAAAACGGCTCTCCAGGCTGGATGGTCCTTGTGTAACGCTTTGATCCTGGATGTACACCCTATATTCCTGTGTAGAACTTTGGATTGGGGGCAATATACGGTACCGTGTGTCGAAAGCAACTCGTTATGACCTTTTTACTTTCCATACACGTGGTCTAATGTAGGTCTACATTACCCCCCTCTATGGCAAATAACGAGGTGGTCCATATTGCCCTACCGCATGGGTATAAAATATGCACTTCTGAACAATTTTTTCGAAAGCCAAAGCTTTCAATTGGTAATGGGATTGCATAGCAATGAGCGACTTGGCGAATTTTAATCAACTTGCTCTCGTAAAATGCTCAATCTTCTTCTTGCGTATATGAGACAGCAGCTAAATATATTGAATTTGGTGGAGCCACTCACTGTTGATGTGGTTTGGGGTTGAAAGGTCGATACCACCGTGGACGAAACGTTATCTCAAAGCCTCATTGTAGAATGTGATCTGCATTCTGTTTGACGTGGGGAGAACCACATTGACAGACTGGAGATGGTCGCAGCCCCAATCGGTGCCATATTGCTCTTGATACGACCGCTCCTGTGCGGAACCTGTTCAAGGTGACCCATTCCTTGCGTTGGAAGATTGCTACCCCAGGAGGGAAATCCGTGGTCAAAGTTGTGAGAGTGAATCGGTGTGTTCCTTTTGGGGTATCTAGCCAGTATGTTCGATTCTTTAAGATGTTGATGAGAGCTTGAGATTTTTAGGCGGCGGGTCGACGAAAGCGCAGTCTTTCAGCCGAGCTGGTGTAATTCTTTGACAATAATGCAGTATATAGTTGTTGTCAACCAGAGCCATGTTCACCATTATGTGTGTGATTTTCTCTCCGAAGCACTGCAGGACAATGCCTGAAAGCACTTGTATAAACTCGGATGGAGTGGGACAAAGGCCAGTAATTGGTTTCTCATGGTTCGTGAAAACTGTGTCGCATCTTTTTGTATGAGAAGCTATTGCACCATGATGGGGTGGCATATTCAGCAGTGTTGTA
Organism: Ophioderma brevispina; assembly: GCA_023653785.1. Lineage (NCBI taxonomy): Eukaryota > Metazoa > Echinodermata > Ophiuroidea > Amphilepidida > Ophiodermatidae > Ophioderma > Ophioderma brevispina. The sequence goes on along the minus strand of JAMKCH010049666.1, from coordinate 45,190 downwards.
GACTAGAGCCAGGGCCGTGGTACATAGTGGATGGACTAGCACACCTCCTGAGATCCAGCCGGCTGCACACAGGGTTGTTTTTTCGAAGATCCTTTGTACATACGACTCGTGATTGCTGTCGATAAGTAAGCTGACGATCAAGCTTTACTCCCAGATAAGTTGGGGTAGTATTGTATGGCAGAGGCGCTCCATGAGGTTGATTTGGAGCTGGCGATGAGGACCTTTTGGGTTCAAATGAAATGCAGTAGCATGTTCCTTACTCCCTCAGCTTGAGTTTCCAGGTCTTGAGATTGCTGCAAGTAGGGCATATCTGCAGTAAGTAATACTTTCTACTTCATCCAGTTTCTGTCCAGTGAAGAAGGGCAATTTAGATCATTGGCTAGTTGTTGTTTGAGGTAAGTCCCTGATATACAAGTTAATCCTGCGTGAGAGCCAATACTGACCTTGTGTGTACTCAGTTCTTCAAACGGCGCAGTCGACTGCTCTGTGCCCATCAACTTAATCTTAAGAACATGTCTAACGGTTTGAAAAGCTAGGTTTAATAATTATTAATTGGTAACAATGTGACGACCGAAATGGTCCTGTGCGAAGCTTGAGTGTAAGCACTGTTGACACACGGTGTCCATATTCTGCAGTAAGGTCCACCCAAGAAATACGCCTGCCTACACGCTTTTCAAAGCTCGCCTCAATATCATTGTGAGTTTTACAGGGCTGTTGGACAGTGCGCTGCCACGGCGAAATCCGGCTTGTTCGGCAGATGGGATTCGATACTGGCCCGCTACGACGGGCCAGGACAAGAGTTTGAAGGAAACACACCGTAGTGATATTGGGGCGTTAGTTCTTGGGATGTGTCAACAGGCTTGATTTGGTTTTGGGAGTTGGCATGATAGTAGCTCACCTCCAGGTCTTGGGTAAGGGCTGGTTGATAAGGCAACATTTGTAGAACTCCGAGTCATTCAATACCTTGTGGGCCCCAAGTGGCATCAGGAACTCCGCTGGTACTATCAGGCCCCTGCTTTTCCACTCTTTAGTTTGCTGATAGCAGGAATAATCTATATAGTGAGAAGGGTGTTGAAATAGACCCGTCCACGCCAGGGCTCGACGAAGATTGGTGATAACCCTTTTCAACAGAGCGAAGTGCACTTTATCAATAATATCTTGAAACACCATTTGCGAGGATTGGTCATAATCGAGTTGGCTGACACAGAACATTTCGATGGTTGGAAACCCCCCCCCCCCCCAAACCCCTCAGCGGGAGGCGGGTCCATGGTCTTCCAGGGCTTCCTGCTAGAATGAGTGAAGTCAATTCCCCAGACTCTCTTCTCCGCAGGGCTCATGACGTTCCCTTATCCAACGCATTTTGTCAGATCGAAGCTTAGATGTTGCTTCTTCCCGGGTTCTGAATTCAAGATTCCATTGTAAAGTGTATTACATTCTTCATTCCAAGATGGGAATTACTGCGGGCGACGGCAGCCACGTGTGGTGGTCTTCTTTGCTATCGTAAAGAAAGAGTTTACATATGGCTGTGTAGGATTGTCCAGATTGGGGGAGGTAAGGTCACAAGGTGATGCACTTCTGATCCACCAGACGAAATGGGTAAACATGGGTCAGCAACTCTCACCTGGCCGTATCCAGAGTTTTTAAGGGTGATTTTTTCCCAGATTGGGGCTGAGTTAGGGGGCCAATTTTAAAAAATTGGGTGCAGATTTTTTTCGTAATCCGTTTCATGTGTCAGGAGTAATTTTCAGTCATTTTGAAAACCATTTGGGGGTGGGGGTAATTATTTGCCTTGCCTTTTCTTTCGGGGACGCTACTCGCCCACCTCCTCCTGACTGCTATAGTTGCAAAGACAAGGAAACTTCTGCCACATATTGAGCCTAAATCGGACCAAATATTTTCCGGGTGTTCTGTAAACGAAAATCGTGTAACCCCGCAATGTATCACCTGAAATTTGTAACGCAAAAAGACCTCTAGCAGTGGCGGAAAATTTTTAGGAGGGGGTATTATTTAGGCCAGGGGGACATGGAGGATTTGAGCTAGGGGAATACGAAAGATAATTGTAGCCCAAGAGGTACGAATATGGAAGTCTTATAAAACATTTTAATCAAGTCGAAGGGAAACGGAAACATTTTTTTTTAAGGGAAAAATCTCATAAAATCAGGGGGAATGCCACATTGTTGAACGGAAGCGAAGAGGGGACTCAATTTTTTTTCGACGAAAACAAGTTTGAAATCCTCCATTCCTCCCCTGTTTAATTAATGACCGCTCCCTTAGAAAAATATACAACATTTTGACCTAACTCAACATAGGATTCTATAAAAACTAATAACATAACGAAATCATCATCCCCCTTTCAGATGGTAGAAAGTGACATGGCAAAATGTTGTGTGTACGATATTGTAAATGTATTAAATTCAGTACGGAAAAGAAACTTTTTGAACCGTTTGGCTCTTGTTTAAGAAATGATAAAGTGAATAAATAACAAAAAGTTTATAAATAAGGGTTGTATCTGTTGTATTAGCAACTTTAGATTAAGCCACTTGTCCCGCCTTTCATATCACAAGATACATACGCAATAAAGCCTAATTTGGACCCCAACCCTTAAAATTGACACAATTCATGTGCAACTACCCTTTACTAAAACATGCCAGTACGCAACTGGACAAGAAATTCAGATTTTACAACAGCACTTTCATATATCCCAAACATGGTATAAAATGCATCTGAACTCAAAAAATCGTATATCTTTCCCGAGCCAGGTCCTCCAAATTTTTGAGGCCGTGGGTCCAGCCTAACAGGGGACTTATACACTGTGGAAGCTATTGGTGGCATACAGAAAGACTACCTTCGGTCAAAAAAAATACCAAGGGCAAAAGGTTCATCCTAAATTTTGCTAGATATAAAAATTCTCTTCAAATGAATGGTGTGGTGTGATCACCTAATATAATGAAGAAGGTGGTCTTTTAAAAGCTAGTTTTGAATTGAACGTTTTGGGAAGTGGCTGGTGTATGGAATTGATACTGTACGCACAACAACAAAATGAGATCAATAATGTTTGTAGGTAATGCGGGACACCAATAGGCGGTTGTTGTTATGATGTCAATGTGATCTGGATAGTCCACTGACCTGCTAATGCTGCTGGTTTATGGTGTAAGGGGAAATCAAAAAGCCATCATTGTATTCAAACACTTGGAAATATACTGTGATTTTTATTTGTTCAATAAGTTAAATTTTTATATTTTTAATGACGTAATCATCAAGGCTCTAACTACACATATAGGTAATACTGGACATTTGATGATGACGCCATTAATCTCATTATATCATTCATCAAATAATTTATGCACATTATATTACCAAATATAGAGTAGAAATTACTTGAAGAGATTACAAACCTTTTTTAAGTATGTATCATTGTTCATGTTTATGGTAATTATGCAAATGAGCTTAAGGGTCTCGAATGCCTACTTTTCACATTGTTATAGCATGTTTTCACGTAATTCTATTGGTATGGTTGATATACACCGATAATAAGAAATGGACTTAAAAATGTGTAAAATTGCAACACCTACTATGTTGTCGACATCTATCCAAACGTTGTAACGTGATCTGTTCAGTATATCTCGCAACTTTCTAGCTCGTTCTTTGTGGGTTCCGTTATAGCGTATCATCACGTGACCGCTGGGTGTAATCCTAAAACGTATTTTCACTGGATCAGAATCCGTTGTTATTTCGAACAAAGCCCTTTGCTGTCGTTCGCGGTTGCATTTTATGATTTGGAACTTTTCCAGTTCTGAATAAAAGGTAGAAGAATTGTGTATGTGAAAAGAAAATTACTTAGTCCAACATAATACCAACAAGTCGATATCGATGGATTAAAGGTATGGTTAGAGTACAATAAAGCAAACAGCAATACTATGAAGTGAAGGTAAAGAAGAATGCAATTTAGGCATGTCATGACAGGGGTTTTAACGGTGCCAATGAACTTTTATAGTAGAAGGTCAGCATGTAGGTCCCGTGACCAAATTCGGAAAACAAAGGTTTGAAAGTGTTTTGTGGTTCCCTGAGAGATACTGAATTTTGACTTGGGCTTGCCACTTGAAAGTCCTGGGCATTTTGGAGGGGTCATCTTGGACATGTGGCACGGGTACTTCCAGAAACTCATGAATGAGGAGAACCCAAGAGAAAGAAGACAAGACCATCAGGAGGAGGTGGGGAGAGAGATTGGAGAAAATCATATATGAAGAAGTAGAAAAAGTAATAATAAGATGAAGAATGGAAAAGCGGTTGAGCCGGATAATCTAGCAGCAGAGTGTTGAAATGTTTGGGTACGTGGAATAAACTTTTCTGCTGGTGCTTTCAAAAATATTATGAAAGAGAAAGGAGGCATCATGGGTTGAATCAAGCTCATGTGTAACAAATATGAAGATCTATGAGAGAGTGTTGGAGCATAGACTGAGAGAAAGTGTTAACATCAGTGCTATTTGTACTTAAACAGTGGCAAGAGAAAGTCAGAGAGCGGAAAGAAAGAGCTACTGGAGCATTCGTTCGACTGCAGAAGGCCTTGTACATAGAGTACTTAAGGCAGAACTGTACTGGTTCATGCGCAGCAAGAGGTTCCTGGTAAAACATAGGACCGTTAAAGTGAGACAGTAGTGAAGTAGCAGCAGGCTCCGGGGCTCCAATGAACCCTTCACGGTAGAAGTTGGACTCCACCAGGCTCACCCACAAGCCAATGGCCAATTCCAAACATTTGGGCGTGCCTCACAGGAGGACTTCAGAGAAGGAGGCCATGCAGAGAAGAAGAAGCTTAAAGAGAACTTGGGAAGTGGAGAAACGTACGGAGAAGAAACCAAATGAAAGTGCAAGCATATCAAAGACAGAGTACATGCATGTGCCTAAATGGAGAGTCACAAGACAGTGATGAGATACAATCCCAGCTGCTTCCAGAGGTCGACGGGTTCAAAGTGCGTAGAGACACTACCAATGCAGTCGTTAGACAAGTAACATAAAATGATAGATTGCTGAGATATTCATGTGGTCACACTAGAAAACACTGTGTGAGAAAGGATGAGATCCGAGAGAAGCTTCACGTAGAAAGCATAAGAGAGATGAGTAGGAGGCGGCTTTGATAGGTACTTTCTACTCCGTATTAATACCAGAGTTTTTTAATACAAATTTTAAGGGATTTCTGTTTTTCGCCAGTACTGAAAATTGGTTTGACTTTAACTCAAGCTTTTTGGGATCGGATAGACGTGTACCGAAAAGGTTAAAAGGAAACTGGTGCTGAAATACTTACCTTTCAATATCCCCTGAATCATCGGGGTCCTAGCTTGAAAGTATTCTCGCGAAAATGCCAGGTTCCAAAGAAATATTATGGCAGATTTTGCTTTGTCACAAAACTGTCTGTAAGGCATGGTTCTAAGCAAGCAAGATGTTTATCTTTCAGCAAAGTTTCTTATTCTCGTCATTTTTAGAAACTGATTAGCCCACTGAAGATTTCTGCCACAGAAAACAAGTGGGACCCACATGAACACGGTGATCCGAGGCGTTTACCCCATCTCCCAACATATCTACCAGAAAAATTATGCTTTCATCTTTTCCCAGAATTTCGCTTTCACTTTAATCAACGATGTACGCCAGCACAAGTAGACATTTCACCTTAATGATTGGTTTCGGATTGAGCTTGAGATTACTTCAGTTAAAATGTCATAGGCATTGGCGTCACGATAGATGGATCGATTACTTCGAAATACATATGGTTGTAGGAGTTATGTAAAATTAACGGAGATATGCTTCTATGCGCCTTGAATCCCTTTCGCTGTCAAATGTGATTGACTAATTTATCCAGGTTAGTGGGATATAACCCAATCGACACGTTATTCCCAAGTTCACACCCAAGCGCTGGACAAGCATTGTATAGTTCCAGAATATGCTTTCAAGTAGGAGATGAGATTTCTTGCCTTTGAGAGTGCTTGGCGACGTAATCAGAGAAAAGTTTCTAGACTTCGCAATCTTTAGAAATAATTCACCAAAGCCCCTTCGAGTGATTTCCTCTGCGAGTGCTGTTTTTGTACGAGAAAAGCTTTAAATGTTACAAGTAGTCGCCGACTTCCTTAGTGCTATAATCTTTGCTGATTTAAGAACTTCCTATGGCCTGTAACGACAGTAAACCTGATTTGTTCAGGTGAAAAGGTTTTTCAATATTCATCAATGTTTGACTCCATTTTGTTGTAGTTATGGCTGCAATAACAAGAACGAAATAAGCGTACGTAGCATAGAAATATAATTTGACTTTAAAAATCTAAACAATAAAATAAAATCTTAATGTTTGGTTTGCATATTTAATATAAGAAAAATGTTACCAAAAAATCTTCAGGCAAAATTTTGTGACGGTAGTCTCCCGTCATGAATATTTTTATGGAATAAATTAAAAAAAAAAAAAAAGATTTTTATATTATTGTTGTCTTGGAAAGTTCAATTTAAGATTTATTTTATTGTTTAGATTTTTAAGGTGTTCTCTACCTGATTACTGGTCATACTTGGGCTGATTATCGTCATCTGCTACATGTTATAAATGAGGGGATTCGTTAAATTGGAGAGCACGAAAAAACAAAAGATTTGTAGTTAAGTAATTCACGAATGTGAAGCTTCTAATCCCTGACATAAAACACTGGTCAAAAGTTAAAAAATCAATGGAGTTACAAATCCATCAAACCCTTTGAATACCCATGGATTCGTCTAACGTTATGCAAGCCCGTACTTTGCATATTACTCATCCATTGAAAGTCTATTGATTGACGCGATATGATTCATTATCGATACCTTTCCAGTCACGCTCAGTACATATATAGACCACAGGAGTCCGAAATAATTTGTGATTTTTGGCTACGCACATCGGGTGAAGTAAACCCATTCTTCCACATAATTTTGTTAAAAAACATTATAATAAAAATTTGTTGGGTATGTCAATTGCACATTTACGAGAAAAAGATAAAAACATGCTAAAATACTGTCGGCTAAGCCGTTAACTTTCCGGTGTTCGATTGGTTGAAGATGAGTCGATTAAGCTCATCAGCCATCAATACGTTGATTGAAATCGATCTGGATACTCGGCAATCAGCTGGCAAAGGAAAATGGAGACGGACCGTGCCAGCGATCTTCGCGAGGGCACTGAAAACATTTGCGTTTTTCATGTGTTATCTCACTGCTTAGAACACCGTTGAAATCTTTCAGGTACGGAATCATGGTGATCATTTTTAAAAGGGTGACTCCAAAGATTGATAGTTAGATTGTTTTGAGGGCAAGGTTGCACTGGAATCCGAGGTTTGTAAACTTGGCATAATTCTCGACTCTGTGCTTTGCACAATAATCAGTACAGATCACGAGCACATGAATTGTAACCCATGCTTTATCGATCCGGCCATTGCCAAAGTCCATGCGAAGTGCTTCACAAAGTTCTGTAACAAAAACGGATGATAGAGCGGGTAAGAATGAAGAGGCAGGAGAAAAGAGATGAGTGTCAAGGATGATCCAACAAAAGGTAAACGTTTATACTTCTTAGCTCAATGGTTCACACAGAGGTGGGACCGGATCAGACTTGGTACAGGTAACCACGGTGATTTATTTTATATGTCAATCAATGAAAAAAACAAACAAACAAACTTAATGTTGACATCAGAAACAATTTTAAACTGGGGTAGGCCTATGCTCCGAACAGTTTTCAGACTTTTACTGTAGTCTATTGGAATTTTGAACCTGCATTGCCAAAAATTATTACAATGAGACTTTGAATGTAAATTAGTTTCTCGTCGGATGACTGCATATGAAGTTGAAAGAATTTAGTTTGTGCCAAAGTTAAAGTTAAATCCTTCTCACACCACGGGCGTATGTAGGCGGGCTTAGTAAAAGGAACTTATACCGTGATGAACTTTTTTATTTGGGCCGTACTAGCATCACGGTAGAAGCACTTCCGTATACAATAGCCTGTAGCAGTGTAAATGAATCGGCTCAGAGGAAAAAAGGTTCGCAAATATTCGGAGCCTAATAAAAATTGTTTCATCTTATCCTCGCTCGTAAACAAGGGCACACACCTAACCTGAGAAGGCCTTTATCATTAATCGATGCATAAAATTTATAATTATAATTATGAGATACAAATTCAGGGGAAATCCTTCCATATAATGGTATAGTTCTCCACCAACAGTGATGACAGCAGGAATACTAGCGCATTACTCAACATGTGAAGCAAATTGTAGTGATTGTATTATTTTTTATGCTGATAGAAACACTTCATGACTTTGAATAATTCGAGGTACGTGTACTTTATTCCAGTTGTCATAAATAAAATTTTCAAAATTGGTTAATTTTTTTAATGCCACTGTTGAAGAGTTATCAATTTTACCCCAATGTCAAATTTTTGAGCTAAGAACATGTGAACCACTAATCTTGTTTTTTATTTGACATCAAAATCCTTTTTTAACCCTTTCTACTGTACTCACAATATGGCGAATAGTTCATAACTAAAATGAGTATATTTTATTAGTGGACAATGGTATTTTTTATGATACATATTTATTTAAATATGCACATGATTGTTTGTAGAACCTATACCAAGATGTTTCAAAGTTTTTATTGGACAAGACGTTAATAGAAAACCAACAACTAGGTTTTGACTTGCGTACTACAGTAAATACCATCCTAGAGAAAAGCATAATTGATTTTCTGTCATACACGACTGAAAAATACTATATTTTGATTAACTAAAGACAGGGTATTCAGCTTATTCCAGTGTCATGGTAAGCATTCCCAATATGCAATAAAAAACATGGATTCTAAAAGAGAGTAGACGCGTCTTTCTGGAAATGTCTCCGTTTAAGAGTTTGTACAGTGGTTTTCACATTATAATAGGATTAGTTGGTCAGGACAAGTAGGGACACTTTTTTCAGATACGTGATTAAAACATTTTTAGAAGAAACATATGTATGTGTTCGTTGTGAATACTTGTTGAAGTCTTATGTTGAGGTGTTGACATCAGAAGATCGTAACTCAGCCGAAGAAATATTAAAGAATTTCTTAATTCTGCTGTTCTCTATTAAAAGTATTGTTTTTTTTTGTTGCTCTAAAGTTTATAGAGTTGCTACATACCATGGCTTTATTGAGATGTTTACGTTTTGAGTAATTAATTTAGATTTGCGTAGTAGAAAAATATAAACATCCACATTTCTAAAAAGCCAGTATTACAGCCGAATTAAAGAAATTTTTTCATATTTCTTCAGTTATAAGTGTTGAGGTACGTCCTTCTGATTGGCAACCCTCGATTTGGTCTAATTTAACGGGATTGTTCCGATTTGTGTCTCATTTTTTCTACTTGATCATGAGAACTGGCACTTGCAAACACTCGCCACAACATATGGTATAAAAAAAAAAACTTAAGATATGGGTTTGATTGCTAAAATTTCAGACGACATTGAGAAAACTGCAGCCTTTCATCTGATAGCGAAAAACCGAGATTTATTCCTACGTGATAGGCCCAGAATAGTCTAGTGTCAAGAATTCAATATGGGATTATAGAGCATTAATCAGTAAGGCATAATATAATCCCTTGAAGTCTTTAGACTGGACTAGGTCAATGCAATTTTACACAGAGAAATGACACAAAATGTATGCTTTCCTTAAGGGACGATCAGCACAAGCACCTTCCATTTTACAAGTAGTCTTAATGTGTTCATATGCAGGCAGAAATGGAAAATTAATTTTCCAGGAAGCAAATAAGGTGTCATGGGAAGTATGGCCCAAATCCCTCCTTTTATATTTTGTTTTGAAAAGCAGAATTACATACATTAAAAACGGAATTTTGCCAGGAAGGAGCTTTCCCGATCTGCTTGCATCAGCACCCTCCGCTTCCCCCTTCAGCCCCCCCCTCACCACCTTTCCCGCCCCTATTTCTCTCACCTGACTGATTTCCTTTTATGCGTTTCCCCTTTCGCCCCCCCCCCCCCCCCCCCCCCCCCCCCCCCCCCCCCCCCCCCCCCACCCCCCCCCCCCCCCCCCCCCCCCCCCCCCCCCCACCCCCCCTTCCCCCCCCCTTCCCCCCCCCCCCCCCCCCCCCCCCCCCCCCCCCCCGTCTGATAGGGTTAAAAATATTACCATAAGCATGGAAAACAAGCTTCTCAAATGAATAAAATCGTTTTGGGGCTGACATTTCGTGTAAAATTTCTGAATAAAAAGGGAAAAATCTTAGCAAAAAATTGCTCTAATAACATTATTTTCGTTATAAAATAAAGCAATCATATAAGCAACGCTACTTTGAAAAAAAAAACATGGAATAGTGGTCTAGTATTGTACAAGTACTTTTCATGAGTACAGCACTTCTGTTGATCAAGGTTCACTAGGTATCCTTTTTTTTTTGTGATGCTTTCAAAAAACTTAGTTGATTCTGATCTTGCGGTTTTGTGGTTATAAGCAATTGTTTCCAACTGGCGATGGGCCATGTGCCGTACTTCTGTCCGATATTTACAAAAGTACCAAATATGCATTTAAGAAATAGGCTCACGTTTTGCTAAGGCTAACGGTTAAGATATAAAAAATCTCAACTCTTAAGGTTAAGTAGGGTGCCAGTGGGCGAGAGTGTGGAATCACAAAAGGCCCTTTAAGCACCCAAAACCCCGATAAATGTTAGAAACAGATGTAACAAGATTGGACAAATCAGAATCCATATAAATATCAATTAATGCAAATTTCCAGAATGAATAATGACCCTAAAAGGGGAGTGATATTGCCCTCAGTTGCTTTTGTAATACATACCGTGTTACTCAAGGTAAAAAAAAAACAACCTGCATATCTAATGGTGCATTGTAAACACTTTATTAAATTTGGACTTGCTGCATTTCATAGTGCAAACTTAGGGATGCGCCATTAGACATTAAAGGATTCTAAGTTTAAATAAAAATGCCACCAGTGACAGTTTAAACACAAACTCTCTTACACGAATGACTGCTTTAAAATACCTTTAATCGCCAAAAAAATTTATATTTAATATTTCATTTGAACAATAAAATAAAGCCTATCCACACTTCCCCGCGAGGTTAAATGATAACGTGCCTTTACAAATTAGAGGTGCTTGTTGGGCAACTGGGGAAAGTTTCCTATAGAAATTATAATGATATCCAAAAAGAAACAAAAATTTAGACTATATAAATGTAGCTCTATAATGATACGAGATCTTTTGGGAAGTTTATGATCATCAGTAAGAGGGGTTACCTACTACAATTAATCCACCGTCCCCCGTTGTATGCAAAATTAAATGGCCAAAGTGGTATTTAACCACTTATTTATATATTTTTAAAATGCACATGTCTTTGTCTTTTCCCTAGCAAATCCGGACATGAGGCATTTGTTTGGGCCTTAAATATTACTAAAATCACTACTGATAATACCTGAAAGTGTTATTGCATTATAACAAAGTCCAATAAAGCCTAATCTTGATCTAATCATCCCCTTTAATTCTGTTTAAAAAACACGGGATAGCCTGGTATAGCAGACCGACGGTGAAACATATTAAAAATTCAACTCCATTCGATGCGTCCGGTACCGGCTCAACTATCCATACAAAGGCGGTGCTCCAACACCATTAGGAATATCCTTCCATGCTTTCCGGTAGATGTGAATTCTGCAAAATTATTCTGCGGGACTTTGGCCAATCTTCACAAGTTTCAAGGTAATGTGCAACTTTCCAATTTGCCATACCCGGCAGTAATTAAAGGTATTCTATCCCCGATCGATCTGTGCAAAAAATTTTAGTACTTAGGCGATATGCGTAACCTAGAACCCTTTCCGTTCATATTTCAATCGAAACCATCCTATGGTCCAATAGGGATGCAGTATTTAATACTGTAGTCTTTGCGGGATACATGACTGTGGGTGTCTGGTGGTCTTGTTATGCGGATGTGAGGAATTTAATTCCTAGGACCCTAGGTTTCGGAGACTGGGAAGTAGACGCCCAGTATCCGAAACCTTTAATCAGGATTCAGAAACTGTGGTCCCAGGTACAGAGCTTTTGAAAACTAAAGTGAACTTTTACTGTGGGGACACGTGGGCTCACCCAGCCGGCACCACTGACCGCAGGATCGTTACCAAGCTTTGCAAAAGCGGACAATATGCACGCCATGTTGGTTAATGACAATGGTTCCCCATCGATATGGTGTTCTTTCCCATTGGATATGTATTTGTGATACATGATGGACGCAAAAAACTGTATTAAACACATGGGGTTCACATCTATGTTCGCTCTCGAGTGCCATATTTGTCCGCGATTTGGTAACGTAATTACGGTCAGTATCAAGATTGAGTGAGCCCACCGGGAGGGACCCGGACTCTGTTATTTTGGGGGCTCTCAAATTCTTAAACTATCGCAAATTCACGGTTCCTCTCAGGAATCGTCCTAGGACCCTGTGCTAAGACGCAAAGTCCTAGGACCCTGTGGTACTGTGATGAAGTGTCCCAGGACCCTAATATGTGCTGTTAGTCCCTAGGACTCAGTTGTACTGTGATGCAGTGTCCCCAGTATCATAACCCGTGATTTATAGTCCTATCCTGTGGATGTTTGTAGGGTCCAAGGCATACAGATTTGCTACTCGTACTTTAATTGAAAGGTACTTGGTTACTTAAAAGAGGCCGAATCCGAGCAGTCCGTTGTGGCGTAGCGGTGCAGATCTTCAAACGACCAGGTATGTAGTAGTGTATGTGTATGTATCGTTGTGATTCTGGTGATTGTGTACGTATGTTCGAGTCCTGGTTGTACCACTTTAATAGTCAAAGGGTTTAGAATTATTTCATTAATTTTAATTTTTGTCTTAATTTATTTACTTTAATTTTATTACTTCTTTTATATTATTGTTTTTTAATTTATTAGTGATTATATTAGTTCCTCTTTTGAATTTAATTTTATTATATCTGTCTTTTCAATTTTATCTAGATTAAACCCTCTTGTTAAAAGTTTTGATATTTAACATTTGGTTTTAAAGAGCATGTTGTATCTTATGGACAGAGGAAGTTTTAAATAGAAAAAAACAGTTTTGAAAAAAAATTTAAGAGGCTTAAATTTCCATGCCCGATTGGCTAAAAGCCTGGTCGCCAGAACCCCAAGATTTTACCGGAAGTGTCAAACTTTTGGTATCCAAGGAGCTACATATTATTCTCATTACCCTGTGAATCTTATAGCTGAGTGATTTTGGTTTGAAGTTATGCGCGAAAATGTACTACATTTTGGTCGGTCCAATATTAATTTTACACAGTACTCTATGGGGCTGACAAAATAACGTTTCCAGCTCTAACATCAAAACGTTTGACACGCGGGCGCTGAACTTTAGGCTTTTGGGCGTTGAATGCCATTATATCAAGATGAAAAACTTTACATACTTAAATAGGATCATCCCCTTTAAAATTTGATATGTAAAAAATGTTTTTGTAATGTTTAAATACACGGTTAAAAGATCAACTTAAATAACGATTTTGAAATAGTGATTAACCGCGTTTGTATGGTAAAATCATTGTTAACCTATTAAACGCACAAATATTCACATGTAACAAGCCGTTGATTTTGTAATAACAAGTGTTAATAAAATGGAAGATGAACGCTTTTGAAGGCGTTTGTTTAATATTTGACCTCGGTAGAAGCTAAAAGTAAACCTTTGACTATAAAAGGCTTTTAGCTTATAACTCCATAGGGTTAAGTGGGAGAATAGCACAAAATAGACACTTTTTTTAATCCTTGTGATCATACGCACAAAATTGGATGCAATCAACAGATTCGACACTTTCAATTTAGACCCTGTATTAATTCTTTGCGAGCCCTATAGAATGGCCATCATAAATTTTTGTGTACGTCATAGTGTTAGGATCCCCTGGTATCAGTGCCTCTTCCCCCCCCCCCCCGGTGATACCAATTAAAGGCTCTTTTTGATGGTCTGGCTCATCCACTATTTAAGCTGATCCAATTCATCTATAGTAGATTAAACCCATAGTGTCACCAAGGAAAAAGTTTTGGACAGCGTCGACTAGTGGGGAGAGGAGGCAGATAAAAGAAAGATCGTCGCTGGCGGGAGAACCTCATTTGTACTTCAAAGGTCAAATGCCAAAACCTCATATGTCAAAAGTGGGCCCATTGGCTAAAACCTCATATGTGCATTTTTGTCACATCGGGTTTCTAGCTTGAATTTAATGCAATATGCAGTTAAATCTTATGCCTTTATTTCACCGAATTCTGGAGTAAATAATTACCTAATATATTGTTAGAAATGAAAACCTTTCTTGTGCATGACATTACAGCAAATTATTTGATTTTGGTGGCTCTCGAAAATGCTACATATGAGGTTTTTGTCATGTAACCATTTTTACTACATGTGAGGTTTGTCATTTAAAGGTCCAAGCACATATGAGGTTTTCCCCCGCCCAGCGACGATATGTGGCCTGATTCCCACCCTGTTTCATGAACCGAAACTAAGATAATCTGGCCTTTGCATGTTGACAATCATTTTTTACACAGAAGAGTGAAAGACTTTTGTGTTCCACTCAAAACCCGGGGGACTCAAAGTCAGTACATTCAAATCCCCTGTTACAATGAAATACCACTGAAGCAATGCCGATTCATAGTCTGATTTTTTATTCTGTCAGTAAACGCATATTTGTCGATGTACAACACATCTGAGGGGATGTGTTGAGCAAAAAACTAAAAAGCCGTATAACAGCTGAAAATGCTCAACTTTGTTCAGCAGAATAAGATGCTTTAAACCTAAAAACCCATTTACATGAACCTTTTTTGGTATCGAATATGTAAAGAAGGCTTCATACCAAGATTCAAATTGAATAGATTGGGGGTCGTACAGGTCTGAGACCTGCAATCGTTCCTTTTGTTTGGAGACAATCAAAAGAGATAAGTGTCATAAAATCGATGCCGGGTGAACCTCTTAATCGGAGGATGATTAGGCCCACGTAAATATTGGTAGTTCGTTATGATGACTTTAGTACTTAGATTATGATTGACAAAGACTTCAAACATTACATTTCTGAACAAACGAAAAATGAAAACCATCGTAAACGAGGCTTAAACGTTTAGATTTTCTATATTCCTTAGTGACCGAAAAATACTGAATGAATGAAATGCAAATGCAAGCAGTTGTTGTATATGGAACAATCACCTGAAAAACACCAACATAATTATGTTTAGTATTGAATTCCTGATGTGGTTGTAAAAATGGGGCGGATTCTGATATTGGAGATTCCTCCTCTTCCAGGAATAATGACAAAATACATTTTGGGCGAGTAATAATTACTTATCCTATCATTTTTTCTTTCTTATGTGAAAGCTGCCGTTCTGTTCAATTTTGATATTTGGAATTTTATTCAGTGCATTTGCCTGCGGTATTTTCTTCTTCGTGAGAAAAGGGACATTTTTTTAAATATGGCCTTAATCTGATCCTACATCGTCACATTAGAATTCTATTGACGTAGTGGGGAAAGCATACACCCTCTCAAACGAATGGAATCGTCCGACAAACGCCCCAAAAAAAACTTTTAATGAACTGACAGATAAAAAGCCTACTATAGTCAGAATCTTTGAAGTTAAAGCATTAAATTGATTTTTCTTCTCCACTATCGGACTCATGTTTCAATAGATTAAGCGTGGAAATTGAAATTTCCATCCACTGCACATCCCCCATTCAATGCCTTTTCCTTTCGGGAAAGTAACTAGAGGGTGAACGGCTGGGGTTGGAATCTACTATAAGTGCATGTTCATTTCATGGCCGCTGCATCGTATTATTGTACAGGTTGCAAGTAAATGTTAGCAATTCAACTAATAGTAATGACCATGTGGAAAACGGACGTGTGGGAAAAACGGTATTTGGAACCAAAGGGTGTTTAGACCAAGACATGGAGTCCAACTGGCAACTAGTCCAACTGGCGACTGGACTTAATTGCCTTATGATCGTCCAACTGGCTACTGGACCAAATTATTAAAACGTTACATGTCTAGATTTAGTTCTAATGCTCATATTAACACAAATGTACATAATTATACTCTTGCTGTCTTTCCAACAAACCAAATAATGTAAAATAAAAGTGAGGCCTCATATGATTTAGATAGTGTAAATTGACAAATGAGATTAAACCTGCGGAGGAAAATCACAATAAGTATTTTGTATTAATGTAATGCAGCGTAATCCCCGGGGGGGGGGGGGCAGTCTGTTTTCAAAGGTGGATATGATGCGTGAACATGGACTTCCGGAAATTGCACCCTAAACGAGTATTTCCCATGACTAAAAAACATACCCTAAACAAGCATTTGTCTGTTTTTGCTACTTTGCTACTATAAACAAGTCCTTTTGTCGGTTAACAAGTAATCAATGCGTTGTGTTGATAATTACCCTATTACTGGCTTTGCTCTGTTGATTTACTTCACAACTTACTACTTTTTGATGAATTTGATCTCGCGTACATACAATTTCAGGGTTACGAAAAAAAACATACCCTTTTTTCCATATTGTGCTGTTTTTGACACCCTAAATCAATGTACGCGCGTACATTGTTTGTTGGAAAAAAGAGACCCTTTTACGCGTTCTTGTTCACGAATAAATCACACATTGATACGATGGCCCCCCGGGCGGTAATAGATAAAATAGATCAAATTTAAAAAAATAACTTGCACTTGCGTTACGAGGGGTTAGCATCCGTCTAAAACAACAATGTTTCATTCTTAAATCCGTCAAAATGGCCAAATTTATGTTACTTAAAGCTTTGAGAAACTTGAGTAAGCTTGCTAAAAGTTGATTGTGCAAACATTTTCACTATTTTTTGTTTTGTAAAAAATGATGAAATACAACAGCCGTCGCCTATGTTATAGGACCCGACGATAAGTTAATTTTTATAACTGGGGTAATACTAACATTCCAATATCCAAAGTGTTTTTAAACCGGGATGTATTTGCACTGAGGATAAATCAATAATGAAGCAAACCAGATGACTTTGTGAATTTCCATTACTTTTCTGACCCACTGTAAAAAAACATCTCATTTCCCAAAGAATACGATCACTTAGTTGGCTGTTTTCCCTTTCGTTCTCGTTGGTCAATCAAAAATAAAAGATGAATGATGAAAAAAATGGGAATTACCAAGTATTTTCTCTTACTGATTTGTCAAAAACAGCTTGGGAATTCCCGATAAGTTATTTCGAATTTGAAATTGTCATGGGGTGGATAATTCCTGGAACAGCCTATTTTGACCACCCCTCACGTTGTCGCCATTTGAAAACTATGTGCATCTGCCACGTTGATGTAGGTGTGCACCATGATGCCGAATGTCATTATGAATTTATTATGATCGCATCACAAAATAATAATTTTCAAACGACCTTTAAAGACCAACACTTCAAGGGATTTAATGGTGTGCCAGTTAAAACAGAAATGTGGCTGGGAGCTTGCATTTCCCCGACCTACCAAACATTTAGGGCGCTCGCGACTTGTGTAATGTAATAAAATCCAGAGTCCTACTATTTCAAATGTCTAGGAATCTTCCTTTTATTACCTATAGTCCATAGGACAGTGCGTGTTCATTAACCGATAGTCTAGGACACTGAAAATCAAAACTTAGGGTCTATAGGATTACCTAATTCAAAACACATGTTCCTAGGACTGTGAAACTCAAAACATATTTAGGAAGTGTCTATTGACACGAGCATCGTGTCATATCCTCGCCCGAAATGGCTATGACACGATGATCGTGTCATTAACGTCGCCCGAAATGGCTTATTGACACGATGATCGTGTCAATAACGTCGCCCGAATGGCTATTTATAATATCATCGGTCAATAACGTCGCCCGAAATGGCTTTGACACGATCATCGTGTCAATATCTCGGCCATATATTTATCGATCGTCACTATGAGTTCGATATGCTCATCACCAAGGACACAGTTTCAGGGGTGTAATTGTACATACCTTGACATGACTGACCTTGTGTGATCTTGGGGTCTCATATATCATCCCAAAAACCAGGGGTGTATTTTCTAAATACATGGTGAATGAAAGCTACTGAACTGTGCCAAGGGAATTGAGATTTTACTAGCTCATAGTGCGTCCTTAGTTCTCCTGCCTTTTGTGCAATGGACCTAGGGTGGACAAGAGGAAGGAGAGAAGGAGAAAGCTCTATTAAAACCCCTTAGACCGATTCGTCATTCGCCGCTCGTAAAACAGATCGTAAAATGTCCAATACCAAAACTATGGATCTAGACACTAGATCAATCTTAATGCTTAATGCATATGCATCAACAGTGCATCGATGTACATGCTGTGGTAAATATGAGCCAACTTCGGGACAAATTGAAAAAAACGGGCACTCTCGGTCATATCAATTTTTTGTCATTGTTTAATACGGCATTTTTTCTTCCCAATTCAATTAGATTTCGTCTCCATTATCATACTTTAAGAAATACGCGTTTACAAAACATTCAAGTTTTTTAAAAGCCGAAAGTACGAGTAAACTAGAATCAATATAACTCACCTATAAAATTATCTCCGACTTTTTTGGACAGAAATACTCAGAATTCCGGCTGTAATCGACTCATTTTCTTTGTGTTTCGCCTCCACATGTAAACAAACCACTGCGTATAGGGGAGTAATACCTTTCTGCGCACAGGTCATGTCGACGATGATCCATAGGGATGAAAGAGTACTCCCTGCCGAGAATTGGCCTTTGTTTTGGTCTATGCTTACAATGATTGTCCGTGATATAAGTTGGAATACTCGGCGTTGCGTAAATGCAACTAGGGTAAGCTTTTTCCTTCTCTTCCTCCCTTCCCCTATGGTTCTTTGCAACTACTGGAGAGGTTCATACCCAAGGGGGTTAACTCATTCAAAACCCGTCGTCCGTGCTGGCGCTGACATTTTTGAATATGCAGCACTGAATAATTATCAGTTTGGGGTCTTGTACTACACACTACTGTCAATTCGATACAAACAATCCGCCAAAAATAGCTTGTTTGGGATGTTTGGGTGGCTATTGGTGGGTAAATTTGTTCCTACCCCTGGCGATACAACGAATTACATGACACGTCAGTGGTCTTGATTTAAATAACCGGCCTCAATGAATACAGATCTTTGCACCTAAGCGCGCATATGCATATATGGAGAAAAAAGAGTATTCAGAGCAAAATGATCCAGGTACACTAAGATTACAACCTGGCCCTCTCTAACACATACATTAAGTTGTATCACTACCGAATTAATGCAGGATATGCATAGCGGCACCCACATTATGTGGAAGTAGCGGAGGCAGCCATTGCTTTCCTATTGTTGTACTCTAATGTTTTTCTTTTGTGGTCGGCAAAACATGCGATACTGTGAATTTCTAAAGATTACGTAAACGTTTTGGGCCTCTCTATCTATATAGAACCTCTTTGTTCATACCTTCAATGAAGAGACGAATGTCTTTGTACCTGAGAGTTTATACGGGACAAGATTAGATTTTAATGTATCAATTCCCAGGATATGCAAATGATTACAGCCATAGTTTCGAATGCACTTGCGAAGGACGATTGGATTTGTTGAATGATTTTGGGGGATGCACGATATGCATATAACGCATATATCAAGCTAACTGCGGAAATCAATATCTTATCCTTGAGAATATATTTAACCACCGATTAATTGGAGTGTAATACTGGATCAAGATTTAATTTTGAATTGTACTCTTCGGGGATTATCCAAGGATAAAGCATTGTACACATGTCTAAGATTTTGTAGTCTTAGAAGGAAGTTTGTTGTCACCTGACCCATCTGACACAAGCCGCCCTTTTTTCGACACACTTAGGAAATCGGAAACTTTAACGGAATACTGTGCTTTATTCGTGAAGCGTGAAGGGTTTTCCGAATCACTAAGTGTGGGTCGATGGTACACTGAAAAAAATATGGAGTAACAAAGGAGTAAAAAGGAACGCTCTGTAAAAAAGAGTAAATTCTTACTCGAAATGGCGTAAATTTTCACCAAATGGAGTGAAATTTACTCCATTTTGAGTAAGATTTTACCTCCTTTTTACAGAGCGTTCCCCCTTTTACTCCATATTTTTTACAGTGAAGGTTACCGAACCTCCCATCTTAGAGGGTGCGTGATCGTATACACTCAATAATTTTGTTTCCAATATGTCGCAGAGGAGACTAACACATATTACCATAGGGGGCGTGCCGCAGTATTGGGTTCATTTTGCCAAGTTCAGCCTTCTGGTATATTAATGGCCCTTTTTCATTTATTTTTGGTATATACATAGACGGGCTCGATCATTTATTCAAAAATGAATGACTAAGTCGAAACCAAGCATTAACACTGTATTATATCGATATATTGTAAAAGATTTTATTTAAGGGCTCAAAAATTCGTCTATGGTTTCAAAATTTCCTAATTTTAAAAAAAAAATTCTCTATTTTTTTTATTATTATTTTTGCTTTCTCCTTGAATGACCGTGAAATGTCTGTGATAATCATTAATGTGTGTATTATAATTACTACTATTTTATTTATTTTATTTTATCGTTTATCTGAACTGTAAAATATGGTTGTTCACAGCATTTTTCACTAGCATTTAATGTCTATCTTCAATACTAGACTAATGATTTAATTGCTTGATTAATTACGGACACTCCTCATGTACCCTTATGCGTTTTTGAGACACCATCGCCGCTCTGTTGTGCATTATGTTCATTCCCCAAGTCTTCTCCTGTATTTCTTATGCTAGTTCATGCATACCGTTATAATGTCCGTGATAAATCATTCATGTGTATGATAAATCAGTATTATAATTTATTATTATACATCCTTATTTTTGCAGTTTTAATATTATATTCAAATTTATCTATGTTCAACAATTTTCACCAACATGCATTATTGTACATTTTTTACTTTCAATTGTTGTATTGTTTGATAGATTAATTAGGACCTTCACAATGTTTTCCGCCCCAGTTATATGACAATTTTCTGCTTCCTCCTATTGGTGCACTTTTCCTCATTCCTCATTGCTGTATTTTTTGCTTGCTCCTACATGTCCGGATTTATGAAGTGTCCATGATGAATTATATATGTTGTGATTTATTTTTTCTTGTTCAAAATTGTGCAAACTTTGTTGTCTCAATTCTCATTAGTCGTATTCAACTACCACCTTTACTGACACTGATGAGTGGTTTGAATATTATGGACCTACCCATTTTCCGTCCATCGTGAGAAGACCGTATTGCCGTTCGTTATCCTGCATTTTTTTCTCTTCAATTGCTGTTTTTATACTGCTCATGCCTGGAGGGCTCTTGGGATGTCTATGATAAATCATTCATGTGTTGTCAGAGTATTATTATTTTATTATTATTGCATTTTTTGTTATGGCATAATACCCTTATCTATCATTTTTTACGATGGGTTTTCTACAAATGCCTGGTAATTTTATTTTTTTTGCCCTTATTTGATTTGTAATTTCTTGATCTGGTTGTATTATCATAGTAACTGAGGGTCTCCACTCTTCGATGGTTCTGTGGTCCTGGCTACCTTTTATTTTTTCGCCTCTTTTTTCATATTGCCATCCTGCGCTTTGGTTCATTCTCATTGAATATGCACAGAATTTTTTGAATGGAGTCCCCTCTGTTCGTTCTTGCATTTGCCATTCTTCTTCTATACCCACAACTAATTGTTTAGTTATATCATTAGTTTATCATAAAGCATTGTCATTATCGTTAATATTATTTGACTGTTTTGTTGCGATGATGATGATGAATGATGATGATGATTATGATTTTATGAATATGTTTTGATGTTATGACTGATGATTTGATGTTATGATGATTAATTTTGATGTTTATGATGAGGATTTTTGATGTCTTTGATAATGATTTTTGATGTTTTTTTTGATGATGATTCTGATGTTCTGGTAAATTAACAATCATTTGTTATTGATTTAATTTAAAAAAAAAAAAAAATGCCACTGCTGTATCATCATATGTCTTAGTTATGTATTCTACATGTCGTTATCCTATCATTCTTATAGCTATTACGTAGTGATCTGATGATGATGATGAAGATGTTTGATTGGTTGCCGACTATTAGTAAGGAGACGATTTGTGTCATGACATTTCCACATACGCCAAATGAAGCTTTGCCCCTGTTTCATTTAATGAATCCTAAATATTATTTTGCTTAATTACATTATCTTGCAACTTTATTATTTGGCAATTTTCCTTAGACCAGCCACCAATAAATGGGGCTCATCACTTTTTTGTTGTTATAAAGTCCAACATCTAATGTGTGATGCTTACACCTTTGCTTATTTTTTCCCTATTCATTCCCAAAATTTTAATATTCTGACCAGCGTAATTTCCCTTCCCCATTAATTCTTCTTCCAATCTTGATACCCTCCTGGTAGTTTCACCCTGCTTGCTAAATTGTCCTTATTGTATTGGTCTACTTGAATTTTTTACTCGAGCTTAATGTTCATGTTTATATGTTGTATGTTGGCATGAAATGTTGGAATTAGAACCATTTACAGATCTTCCTATTTGTATTTGTAATAATTGCAAGTACTTGTTATAACTTTAATGCAATTTTATAGTGATTTTGCTAGTCATAATACAAATGAATATGTGAATATTTCAAGATTGATGTAATCTCCTATTTGCGACCTCTGGCATATCATTTTTCTCACTCATCTGTTGCCCCAATGTGCTCGATGTCAATTTATTAATCATATTGTCATGTCCTTTGATTTGTTTAACTATTACTAATTGGCGAACAATTCATTCCTGCAGTAAAATATTTTGAGACATCAACATCAAAGTTATCTGTTCATCATGTAATTTATCTTATCACGTTCGTTGTATTTTTAACGATATTAGAGATAATCTTAGTTGGTTGTGTTTTAATTGTACTTGTGATAGCTTTCCCTTTAAAACCATATGTGGATTACGAGGAATTTAATTTGCTTTATTTTGTTTTTTGATAACACTTAGATTACAATCGCGGTGCTTAGTTTAAAATTCAACCCTTTTCGTTTGAAATATAACCATAATAGAGTCAATGACATTTTGATCACTTAACAATTATCACACCCAAATTCTTGCAAATATATCTTGGATAATGATGATTTGAAAGGTGTAATGTAATGATGATTTTTCTTATGTTCATATCAACTCTCGTATCTTCAAACACAAATTTGATAATATTATCAACCATCTCCAGCTTTCAATCCGTTTTTTCTATTATCTCTTTATATCCGAAACATGGTTCAATGATGATGGCTCTAACACCATTGCTATTGAAAATTTAACTTATTAAATGCCCCAAGAATGGGAGCAGCCGTAGTGGTGGTGCAGCTTTTATATTCATAGGTTCCCTTTTGTATCGTGTTTAGACAAGATTTGAATCTATGGCTCATACTGCAACCTCCTCACTCCGATCACTTTTTGTGGAAATCCATTAACCCTTCTTGCAAAACACTAATGTTTGAAAATTTCCGAGCACATACACAACTGATGTTATAATGCCTTTTCAAGACCTTGAATCATTCTCTAATATTATTTCCACTGAAACAAAAATTGCTATATTTCAGGGCGATTTTATCTTGATTTATTACATGCACCGCAACAATCCAATCAGAAATTTTCCTGGATATCTATCTTTTATAATATAGTTTGTATCCTCTGATTGATAGACCAACTAGAGTCACTCCTACCTCTGTTACTTATATTGACAAGATATTTTACAAAGGTTCTATCTCATCAATCAAGTCAGGAGTGTGTGTTGTTGGCCTAACTTACCATTTTCCAATTTTTTTTCAGCAATTTACCATCAATTCCCGATAGTACAACCATCCACCACTGGTACCACCCGTTCATTTAATGAAAAGTCTCTCCAAATTTTTATAATCATTTAAAAATCTTTCGATTGGAAGTTTGTTAATGATTTCAATTCTTGCGGACGAAGCTTATAAACGTCGTTTTTCTTTTAATTTCCTCCACATTTACAACATTTACTCCCCTCTAAAACGCGTAGTACAGTCCCGTACTCATCTCAATTCCTCGTAAACCCTGATTACGCCAACAATACTTAAAACTTTAGATAATAAGATCAAATTCACTACTTATCGTAATAGATTAACTACTTTATTAAGAGCCTCGAAAAAAGATTACTACACAAACAAACTAGAACCTGTTAAAATAACTAACTACAACTGGAAACATTTTAAATGACATTCTCGGTCGTAAGAACAACCCAGATTACCACCGTTTATTTTAATGATGATGACATCAACCGATAACGCAACCCCTTCTCATCGCAAACTATTAACAGCTATTTTTCTAATATCGGCCCCAATCTGGCTGGCAAAATTAAAGTTGTAACATGCAGTTTCATCATTCCATTAATAAAATTAACCAACTCTCCCCTCAATTCGCTTTTCCTTTCTCCTACGGACACTGAGAGGTTTCACAAAATTTGTAACACTTGAAATCCGACACTAGCAGTGGCTTTGATGAATTAAACCCCATATTATCAAATCCTCCGTCCGAACAATAATTGCCCCGCCACTCGCCCATATTTCAACCTTTCTTTAACACAGGGTAATTACCAACTAACTAAAAATAGAAAAAATAATTCCCATTTACAAAAGTGGCGATCAACATGTCGTCTCAAATGATAGGCCTATATCTGTACTCCCTGTTTTTTCAAATTCTGAGCGAAATCGGGCAAAACGTGGGTTTATATAAATTTTATTTCAACGGTTTGACTTGCTTCATAATTCACATTGGTTTTCGTTCTAATCGTTCCTCAATATGTCCATTATGGAAGCCTACAACAAAATAGTGTCTGATCTGGATAATAACAGTCATAGCGTTGGTCATTTTCCGGACCCCTCGAAGGCATTTGACACAATAAATCATAACATTCTCCTTTCTAAGCTTGCTCATTATGGTGTCGTTGTATTGCCCCGAGTGGTTCAGGAATCCCCTACATGATAGATCACATTTGTTTCATTTAATAATGCCAAACATCTTTTATTAATATTCCCTATGCGAGTTGCCACAAGGATCATTCTTGGTCCATTACTTTTCATAGTATATCTAAATGTATCGCGTTTTTTCTAATATTTTTACTTTTATTATATAACCAGACGATCACAATCTCCGGATTTCGCATAAAGATTTCCCATATCTCATACAATTATAAACCGTGAACTTGTAATATTTCCATATTGCTTAAGGCAATAAATTATCACTCATATGAAAATCCAAATTTGATGTTTTCAAATAGGTTTTAAGCAACCGTTCTTATTCTTATCAGATATAGCGATAAACTAGAAACAACAAATTGACAAAGTTTCCTCTACTAAGTTTTCCTCGAATCACAACACTCGATGAGCCCTTTACTTGGAAGCTCCACGATTTTATGTGCAAATATTTTTTCCTTCCCCATATTCTGAATTTTATTTAGGCTTAGACCACTCTTTACCCAATAATACTTTATTTACCCTTTATAACAGTTTAGTTCTACCGCACACTTCAATATTGTAAATATAATTTGGGCAAACCGTAACAACTGTAACCTACATAACATCCATTTAAAACAAAGAAAATGATTCGTTTATGGAAAAACTCGCCTTTTTCTTGCCCACACCCACCTTTATTTGCCCTCACTAAAAACTCTGACAATTCATGACATACTAAGCTCCAATAGCAACTTTTATTTTCATATTTTATAATAGCTGCTTCCCCGAGATTTTTTGCTCAGTATTTTTCTTCAAGTCAATCAATCCACGCACTATCGCTTAGATTCTGTGGATACATATAGACATACAACTTTAAACTGAATCTGCTCGTACACAATCAGACATCAAGGTCCTATTGTTTGGACAGACCTAAAAAAAAACATGAACATAAAATTCTAACTCGGTTTTCTCCTTTCAAAAAATAAGTTAAAACAATATATTAATTCCAGTACAACTATTTTATTTTTTCTTTAACATTTGTTGCTTTATGTTCTGTTTAGTGCATACATGGCCCTTAAATATTAACTTACTGTTTATTGGCGTATGATCATTATTCACACTGCTGACTCCTTGCAGGTCACTTTTTTTAGATCAATTTAACCAGTGGCGACAGAGTTTTGACAACCGATTTAGTAGAAGATATGTGGTGAGTTCATGCCCATATCGGTAAAATTCACGGCGGGCGTCCCTTGCCGTGTGGGCATACGGGGTCTTGGTTTCTATGGTGTCAGCAACCGCTCTGTGTGTCCATTCCATGGGTTTCTGTGGTAACTGGATTCTTGTGCAAAATCAATATCTACCTCATAAAAACTCTTTTCAAATTTGCTCAGGATGTGAGTTTTCAGGGCTTGCGGTAGCCGTGTTTTTTTTTTAATTTTCTGGTTTAGTCCATCTAAATGAGACTCAAACATCTGTGATATAATTATTTCTTCTACCACCTATTTACATATTTAATTTGCAAAAATTAAAAAAAATTTTATTATTTTACATCTTGTTGACACGAGCATCTACTCTCTTGTATGACAACGTGGTATACTAAACTATTTTTCATGAATCTTATTGTATCTTGCCATTTACATTGGTTTAGGCTCTTGTATCATTTATATTTATCTTCTTTATGCGCCTTTAAAAATGACTTACTCAAGTTAATCAACTTGTCATTGCCAACTATTGCACTCTGTATTGTATTGTCTCCTCTGCTTTTGTTTTGTCCTGTACTCTGCACATGTTTTCGTTTACGTTCGTTTTGCACATGTATGTTCTTTGTCTTGTAACTTAAGAATAATAAGGGTGGCCAATTACTTCGAGCTTTGCTCTGCTTGGTCATTCCACCGCTAATAATATTTTTTTACACTTTGTATGTATTGATCAATGGTGAAATAAAATGAACTGAACTGAAACTGAATGTCAAATAAAATCAATCAATTAGTCATTTTTAGTAAAAAGTCTTATATAGGAAATGCAACAAAACTATCTAATTAATGAAAATTTGGCTGAAAATCAAAGATGGCGGCCGTGAAACGTATTGGTTTCAGATACTTACAAAAATAGGCAGAAAATTAAGTGAGAGACAAGCCATTGACATGTTTTATATGAAAAAATATTTCGTTTTAGAAATCCTCAAAATCTTAGAGGAGAATTGGGCATCAAAAATAAAACTAAGTTAGATATGCGAATGATCAGGGCCCAATCCTGCGGAAATGGTCGCTTTTTTCAAAATTTTCTAAACTTTGTTGAAAAAAGGAGTCCAATTTCCTTTATTTAAAGCCAACATTTTTAAAAATTATTGGAATATTAAACCAATTTACCCGGGAAATTTACCTCAAAGCAGCCTATATTTGTGATCCCCCCTCTGCGTTTCCCCAAATCTTATGAAGAACCGTATAGGACACGTATAAAATATAAATGTCCGTCCCCTTCCAATTTTGAGGTTTGGTTTGACATCACACTAGGGCATAATATAGGCCTAATCATAATCATTGGTAATGCAAAATGATTGAAAACAAATGCATCATTAATAATCAAGGCAATGTGAAACTGCATTACAGCTCTAAATGATACCTTTAACACGACGCCTTAACAATAAAACAAACTTTACATGATTCCTTTAACTCTCGTCTACTTGAGCCATTTTTGTAACAACACACCCAAGGAGGGGGGGGGGGTTACCACATCCTTTCGATTTTCCTTATTGAACGTACGATTGCTATCAAAATGGTACCATAGGATAACGTAAGAGATTTTTCTTTGCAATGATATCAAAATAAGTACAAACATTGTGACGTCAATATGACGTCATAAGTAAAAGAAATAGGTATAGACAATTGATATTTTGAAATTTTAAAGCTAAAAAAGCTAAAAGCCTCACAAAGAACAAAAAAGTAAAAAAAAAATATAATAATAAATGTTGAAAAAAAATCTGGCAAGTATTCCATACAAGAAATAAATCATACTTTTTTCCACAGGCATGCCCGTGTAAATAAATTGAATATTCCCTACCGCGTATCCAAATTTCCCTGTACCATGCATAATGAAAAAGGCTTACCTTGTTCTAATATTGGAGAGATTCTGTGAATGGTCTTTGTGAAAATATAATTTTTCACAGAAAAAATCACCGCCAGAATCACATCCCGGAATTGGGAAAACTTATTGCATTCATTCGACAACACGAAAATTATATCACATACTATGAAGTTGGATACTAGGCCCTACATAGACACATCATGTTAACCTATACCAGGTTGCTAATCAATGCCCCGAGGCAAAAATTGCGCTCGATAAGTGTGTTGACCAGCAATTCCTTCGTTGTAAGGGAGCGATCGTTATTATGGCAGTATTGTGGTAATTTTGGAGTCTTTGGGGGGGGGGGGCGAAAGTATTTTTTTCCGGAAAGGGAGGGGCGAATTTTTTTAAGGAATGAGAGAATCGGCTTTGGGCGACCAGGTAACCTTCGTAAATCAAGAGGATTGTTGGATATATTTGTGTGCGCCTTTTTCCGTTAATGCAGTATGTATTTATTTAGTATTAAAAAAACGGATCTTCTGTCAGTTCGAGTTGGCTGACGTGAGTTCGAGTTTGGCCTGACGTGCGCAAAGGCGATATGTTGTATAATCTAATTACTGGGTTCGTACTCCAATTTTTGACGGCAAACTTTAATCTATTATTTTAGACTTAGAGATAATGGAACTTCATCAGAGTCGGCTGCACTGCAATTTCCACGGACAGTCTATAACTGTCAAATTAATCAGTCCTCCTGACAAGGTATTTTTTTTTGGGGGGGGAAAAGTTAGGCCTCCTTAACCTGTTAAAAAATTTCCATAATATAGAGCGTAGAATGTTCCCCTATTCTACACTGTGTATGGGAATTGACAGTTTTGCTGACATGTAAACTTTATAACGTCATTCTGACGTAATTCTAGGCATGTTGGTACTCATTTTGGTAGCAATGGAAAGTAGATACCGATAGCTATCCATTGGCACCAAAATCAAGTGTCTGCGGTATTCCTGTGTTGTACTAGATATGTTGGTACTTCTCTCCGAGATTTTCTCTATTGTAAATCCCAATGCACGAAAGTGTCATCGTCATCAAATTTAATAAATGACGTCATTTCAGGGAGAAGATTAACTGTTGTGTGATTTTTTATCCACATTAAATGTGTAACATTGCAGTGTACATTTTACAATTTTGTAACAGGTTAAAGAGCCTAACCTTTCCAGAAAAATGAACCTTTGTCAGGGGAGACTTAATACTTTTGACCTGTATATGATTGGGTTTCCTGGTCAGCCCCTTGATTAAGCTAAATCTATAATAGAACATTTTCATTATCCCTCAGCACATTATTCATGTCTCCTACCGCATGGTCACAGCTCTTGGTTTTAGGATATTTATAGACCAGTGTTGATGAATCATTGAATTTAACGCAAGGCGTTAGATATGTTGGACCAGCGTAGTAAATAATTAAGTTCTGATGACTTTTTGTCCTTTGGACATTGCAAATATTCTTTGTTTCCAAATATGGTCAAGATAAAAGTAAGGCACACACTGAATCTGCTATCCGTTTTTCTATTCGCCCATTGCACGGTATGATGGCGCGCTGGCGGCACAACGGAAGCGAGGCTCTCCGCTCAACACCGCTACTCAAAGCGTAGCTTCAGAAAGGGATTTTTCTGGCAGTTATGTGCATGAATTTGAGGATAGGTTTGCTCCTCTGAAACCCGGAAGTATTGTACACTGTACACAATTGTCGATGTGCACGCTAGCGCAAAAATACGAAATACGACCTAATAATGATTATTTGTCACATTGAATGAATGATATACTTCGTTTTGAAACTTTATATTGTCAATAAGGTCACTCTCAAATCATTGAAATTCTTCCAAATTTGCTCCAAAAGTGGTAAATAGTGCGTTTTTCGTGACCTTCTCAACAGCGTTCAAGATTGCCGAATTCGGAAGGCAATTCTTCCGGGTTTCAGATCTGAATCTGGATCTGGATCCAGCAAAAGGGGTCCCGCATCAGGCTATAGTAAATGTGATCACCTACGACCCCACTATGAGTGAGCTGTGTGGTCCGAAAATATTATTGAGCTCATTTTTGAAGTTGTTGCGTTTTGTGATATTAAAGTCTGACTCAGAGATTTCGAAATATTATTTTTTTGTGTAATAATGAAAAATAGTCAACTAGAACTAAAGATAGTAACCTATAATGCACAATTCCGAAATTTGAAATGAATCGGATTTTTCGTTTTGATGCAGTAAACATTTATGTGTAGTATTACGTCCCATAGGATACTGTGTATAACAAAAATTCCGGATCCGGAATTTTATAACAAAGTGGTGATTTTCTATATGAAGGAATTCGATTTAAGCTTAGCAATTTCACACAGTGATTAGTATATGGACAAGCATTATGTACATGCAAAAAACACGATTTTTTTGGAAATTGAGGGCGTCCTCCTCAGGAAATCTCTGAGTCGGCCTTTAAGAAGGCTGTGTGGGAGGTTATTCCAAATTTTGAAACGAAAAAAAAAAAAAAACAAAAAAAAACAACACCGTATTAAATGTCATTGTCTTGGCTGAAGGTCACTGGTAGGATAAATTGTGTGTTCTTTTAAGTTTGCGAATAGGTTTGGTTCAGTGGTCTTGCCAGTTGATGTCAACTAGTCCATGGGTAATTTTAAACATCATTAGTCTGATGATCAGGCGTCTGGTTTCCGCAAACTTTGCCATTGTTATGATGAAATCAGGGATGATAGGCCTACACTTGACTCCCTTGAATAGTCATTTTGGCTCATTCTGGCGGCTGATCTTTGAATCATGTCCAGTTGATAATGCATTTTTAATGAGGAAACCATCTTTAGTTTGGACAATTGAGAATAAAAGCTTGGCGTAAAGATTTGAAAAACATTGTGTTGGTGGTGTGGGGGGGGGGGGGTTATGCGTCTTTATCTAGGTCTCTTTGATTTGACATTTCCCGAATTTGCTTGGTGTGTTTGTAATTGTCGGTCAAGTAGTGCATATGGCCATTGTTTGGAGCATGCTTAGGAACACATACATCGACCCACGTAAACGGTTGAACGAACTAACTACTACTATCCTATCTATCTATCTAATCCTATCTATCTATCTATCTATCTATCGATCTATCTATCTATCTATCTATCTACTATCTCTCTTCTATCTATCTTCTATCTTCTATCTAGCTTCTTCTATCTATCTATCTACTATCTTCATCTATCTATCTATCTATCTATCTATCTATCTATCTTCATCCATCCATCCTCCATCCATCATCCATCCATCCATCCATCCATCCATCCATCCATCCATCCATCCATCCATCCATCCATCCATCCATCCTCCATCCATCCATCCTCCATCCATCCATCCATCCATCCTCCTCCATCCATCCATCCATCCATCCATCCATCCATCCATCCATCCTCCATCCATCCCTCCATCCATCCATCCATTCTCTCTCTCTCTCCTCCCCTCGCTCCCTCTTCTCTCTCTCTCTCTCATCCTCACTCTTCTCTCTCTCCCTCAAGGATAATCCTATTAGATTTCTCGCTTTCGAAAATTCTCAGCCACCATGACTGCTGCTAAGTAAACTCAAACATACTCCTTCCCATGGAACCGATCACACGACGGATCCCGGGGGGGGGGGGGGGGGGGGGGGGGCGAGGGTTCTTGGATTTTCGGCGGGAACCCTGCTCGTTCCGAAGCTTAAGTGATCAAATTCAAATAATCAAGCTAATAGTCCCACTAGGGGGTACAATTCAGTTGTGATTGTGCCTGCTTCAATGATATAATAGGAAACATGTAACCTAACCATATTAAGCAAATAAGCCTAATTGGGTATGAAATTTCTGCAGTCACAGTGGTCATTTTCCTTGTAATTGGCTATTTTAAATGCGTTTTTTTTTTTAATGTTTTTATTATTTGCCTATTGAAAATTGTTAGGAATATCATATTTCAATGAATTTTTTATTTGTTCATCATCAATAGAGGCCTCGCAAAATAAATGTAAATAATAATATGGTAAATAAGGCAGTACATGAAAACTTCATTGTTACACACAATATTAATCAAAAATATTTTGTCATACATAAAGACGTTTATAATACATTATAATTTCAAAAGAGTAAATAACTGGGATAATACTAGTGGCAAATATTTTCAAATAGCACGGTAAACCTTCTCTCTTGGATGTCAAATTACTTTTGTGGGGTGCCTTATTGTATATTTTCACACTGAACTAGTATAATTTTCACACCAAGTTGGTCCAATTAGGCGGGTATATTTTAACTGAAAATTGGTCCCCGTTAGGGCTCACTTGCAGAACCCTGGAACGAGCATGGGTGCCCAACGAAAAATCCAAGAACCGCGGGGGCCCCCGTTTCAATTTAGTCAACCTTTTCATCCTTTATTTCTTCACACACTGGGCCTTCTTGGGCAGTAAGCTGACCCATAACGATACCATTAACTTCTTCATATAACGAAACAACAACAAAATACAAACCGGAACAGCCGGAACATGTTTCTATACTTTCGATTCGCTCTGATATAGGGACAACCTTACTTTTTTACGGGTGAAAGCTTTTTGTGAGGGGCCACAGCCAATTACACTTTCAAGCACTCCTATTCCTGCGTTCTAATACCGTGTGATCTACGGTCAATACTATGTGCAGTGGGCACCAACATAGAGGGTCCCGTACTTAACGTTAAGTATGTTAACAGGTGAAATACATACCTGGATATCGCTTTTCGCCTATTGGCATCCTGAATATGGTAACAATGTTTTTTGTGCATATCCACACGGGTGATTGGGGCCTCACATTACTTTCATACGTTATCTAAACTAATACGACGAGATCAAGAGTCAATAAATACCCACTCATAGATGGTCCAGCCCGGCGTACTCTTATAGGCGAAGCAACGTTGGATAAACAATAATTTGGAAATGAAAACCTTGGCCTAAACAAACAAAAACAAAATAAAAAAAACCTGCAGACGCACATTTGTAATAACTATGAAACTTCTTATAGTCTAAGAATTGGAGAATTACTTTATCAAGTGTATTTAGGAACAGTGTAGAAAGACCATAAAGTATAAACATACCCTGTATAGGCTCAGTAGGCCTGCCAATTCTTTAAGTATGCTCCACGGGGATCAGTACCGCCCGTGCAGAATACTTAATAATTTGTACAGTTATTCTAGTACAAAACTGTACAACGTTCACTTAAGAAATTCAGTACAAAAATTGAGTTGCCTTGGCCCTTTTCCTTTCAATTCACTTTATATTGTTAGGCAGCGAAGCATCTTCTTGGATGGATTAAAATTCTTCTTCCCTATTCATCCAATGGATATGACCCAAAACTTTCCCCAGCCCTATATCAGCGCGAATCGAGTATACTATGCAGATACTTTTATACTTTACGTGTTCGGACATAGAGTTTTTCAAAATATTCTACGTAGTGGTTGATCGCCATCACGATTACGGCAGAGGGCTTAAATGATCAACGGTTGGGGCTGTTGATTCCACGCCCAAAGGCAGGTGGTAACAGTTCTGTCTAAGTACATTCACATGGGCTCTACAATAGATAAAGGAATGAGAAAGCACACCGTTTATAAAAATAATGGTAGTTTGAAAGGTCTGATGAGCCTGTTAGGTCATTACATAGTGTCATGGCCGCTTTGCCGCTCGCGGGGTAGCGTCCAAGCCGCTGGTGTACGCCGCGTGCAGGCTTTGAGCTATTTAGTCCACCGGCGCCATCGCTGTAACTACGTCATCAAGCGGCACCGCTCTAAAGATTTGTTAGCCGCTTTGGGAAAAACGGCAGCCCGAGCGGCAGGGAGATCGATTACGGCTTGAGTAAATTTCATCATCATAGCGGCAAAGCGGTAAGCCTGGCATGACACTATTAAATGACCATTGTAAAATCTCCACTGCCCTAGGGAGTTTTTCAACCACATCATTATCGGCTGAAGGTACGGCGGTCCGGTATAAAAGTACGTAACTCCTGTTTCTAAAATTGAAAGCGAAATGAAACCAGCGTTTGAAAAGACTCAAGACTGAAATAATACGGAAAGGCCTTGTGGGGAAAGGATGCGGCCCGTAGCGAATTGCTGTTCACTTTTGTGTTTGCGAGCACCGAACTACCAGACAAAAACTTTCAATTTCCTCGCTAGGTTCTATAGGTTCAGGACCCAAATTACGATACATAGGCCGATTGAAAACAAACCATGTATCGGACCCTCTGATGCAAAATCTCCATAGAACCCCTTCGTATTCCGGAGATATTTGAGCTTTAGTTTCATTTGCATGCATTCGCTCTGACGGACTGATAACTGTAATCTCTCGCGCAGTACTAATTTAGATAATATCTTATGCAATCTGTGACACACACTTTTCCGGACCGCCGTATAGTAGAGTAAAGATAGCACTTGACCCCAAAAATTGCAACAAAGGTTTTTTGGTTTTCTTCGGTAGTTTAAGGTCAGCTTTACAACATACAAGTTGCCCAAAAATCGAAGTCCCAGAATGGGTATCAAAAAACCATGACATAACAAATGGCCACCATCCGCCTTTGAAAACCTAATCCTCATATCTCTGGCATAATTAGTCTAAAAGGACAAACGATGTTTTTTTTTCCTTTTCCCTACTAATTCTAGCATAACAAATCCATTAAAATTAGTTTTTATGAAGTTAAAATATCCTCTTGACCTCTAAATTCATATGCCGGCCATCCGCCATGTGGAAAGACAAATTTTTGTATCTCTGGTACCGGAAATGGGCCAAAAGGACAACAATATGTCATTTCCACATTGCTAGCAGTCAAATCCATAAACATGGGTTTTATGAAGTTGAGATATCACCTAACCTCAATATCCAATATGGCTGTGGCTGCCAGCCACCATGTTTAAAAGGTACGAATTTTTTTATTTTGTTACACATGGGCCCAAATGAAACCTATGGTTGTTATTTTTTATTAATTGTAAGCATAAAAAATACATTAAGATTGTTAGTTGTAAAGTTTTGAGAGCACCTTGCTGTCTTAAAAAATGGCCACTGTCGCCATAAAGCTCATATTTACTCTTTAAGCATAGGCAGATTGCATGACAATTTCTATTAATTTCAGTGTCATATTATACAGTGTCGTGGACTGAGTGTCCAACCACCCATATGTCCATTTGTGGCTCCATTGAGTGCTGATGCATCATTGTTTCAGCACTATATCCAAATGGCCTTGTCTACAATGTCCATGGTTTATTCCGTACATGTCGCCATGGTAGCTAAGACA
Organism: Ophioderma brevispina; assembly: GCA_023653785.1. Lineage (NCBI taxonomy): Eukaryota > Metazoa > Echinodermata > Ophiuroidea > Amphilepidida > Ophiodermatidae > Ophioderma > Ophioderma brevispina. The sequence continues at coordinate 9,821 of JAMKCH010049666.1, read as the reverse complement.
CTCTCCTGAGGGACCTCTCCGTTTTCTTTTAACAACCGGCATTAAAATTCTATTCGAATTAAAATGATTTTTAGGTGGGCAATATTGTCGAAAAGTCGGAGCCATGTTGATTTATTATCACCTATAAATCTATCACTTTGTTCTTTACATGTAATTGTGAAATCCTTGAACAAAAGTACACATTTCACATTATCAGTCATCATCAACCAAAATGGGGCGGGTGGGCCCAAACCACTGTTAATATGAAATGTCCCCAATCTGTTGTGAAAACTTTTGTTGGAAGACAACCTGTAGCATAATGATTCCAAAGACTATGATTGCTGATCATTGAACAGGGTACACCATTGGGGGGTTGCAGTCTTCATCTTTCTATTCTAAACAATCGATTAAGGATCTATTTTGGTAGTACAAAATACTCTGGAACAGAGCTATTGTAGCCACAGGGTTACCATGGATGACTTTGAGTGAAAAACAGATTTTTTGCCCGACCCCAAATATATTTCTTGAGTATAAAATCGCAACCTGAAAATGCATTGGCAAAGAACGATAGGAGCAAATGTTATCACTGATAAGTGCGTGCATAGGATTGATATCATAACCCCGTTAACTAGGCCAAAAGTCGAAGTGAATCGATTTAGAGTCTTCATCGGCTTTCACTTTTTTCCTGAAGTTACACACGCGCAGTCGTAATTGGATACTACTTCAAAAAGTCGAAGCAACTTACTTTGAGTGACTCGAATAAGTCGTCATTAAATTCGAAATATTTTTGCAGTATAAAAACGAAACAGGTAATCGATTTCATGTCAACTGGATGTAACAAGTGACCTCCGCAGCGCATGTCCCAGCTTATTACCAAGCAATGCAAAAGTGTGCTTCTAAACGACTGAGCATGCAAGGTAGCGCGGTCATAAGATCGGGACTTCGTCGTTGTTTGTCTTCGTTTTCTCTCTACTTTTGCGTTAGTTTTGACATATTTAGTCCTAATTTCACAGAAAACTAATCACGGCCGCCGAGAGAAACCCCATTAGTGTTGGGCGTCATTTTGAAGATCGCACCGCACAAAATCTTCGTGAACTGGAAGATTTTATTATTTTCCCTGAAAGCGATTCGCGGAAAACGGCTTTCAGTATAACACCTACAACTCAAATGAATTTTGCTATGCCTCAGTCGTAATTCAAAAATAATATCGAATTCAATTTCGAATTTTCTCTAGTGTAAACTTGCTAATACACATATTTTCTCTATGTGTCGTCAGAACCAAAAGTAAAGGTCATTAAAACCCTCTTCTGCATATTGAAGAAGTATACAGACGATCTGTGTCTTTTCCAATTTTGGGTTGTTGACTAAATTATGCCATGGGGCAATGCCTGTTTTACTATAATATCAACATCTACATTTCCTTTTTTTCCCCAGCAAAATTGTCGCATTTGATATGTTCTACCTTATTTGGGATCCTGTGTTGACACGTTTAGTTGCTGGTCGTTTTGTGTTTCGTATTCACCATGTGAGTCCATGAGAAGACCACGGATGCTTGCCATAAGGTCAACTAGCTTCAACTGTGAAGATGCATAATAATCAGCATTGTCATTCTTGTCTCTTTCCAATTATGTGAAGGTTTTTTATTGCGAATATGCATCTTACAGTTGACCATATCAAAGCATCTGTTATCTTTCAAGGATACATGGGAACTAAAACAAAAGACAACACACGATGAACATCGCACTACTAGGAGCAAAACTAGGTAGACCACCAAATGCAAAAAAAATTTGCTGGAAAAAGAACCACGTTCTCTTATTCTCTCAAGTGATCTGGATAGCAGGCTCTCAAACGAGTTGCAAGTACGGCCACATAATCTATGAGAAGGAGATGCAAATATATAGCAAAAAGGCAGTTCCCATGCAATAAGTTAAGTCAAAAAATCCATATTGGCAAAAATAAAATCTATGATACTTGTTCTCCATTATGGCAGAGGAGGGCATGTAATGACCTTTACCTTCGGTCTGGCAGAGACAGAAGAAAATATTATGTGTATGATTTTTAAAGCTTCTGAAGCGCTTCTTCGGTGATAACGTTTGCTCTAATCTGCTGTTTGCCCATGAATTTTAAGGTTGCGATACTACTTCAGGAATATTTGTGTTGGAAAGAAGTCAAAGTAAGTTTCATGTGACCCTGTGTGACGAGCTTATTTTGTACTCCCAATATGGGATCCTGAATCGAAAGAAAAGTGAAGTTGCACTGTAATGGTGTCCCTGTTCAAAGATCAGCAATCAGAGTCTTGTTTATGGTAAAGGCAACCAGGGTCATAAACACAGAAACTAAAATCTGGTAGAAACCACTGATAGGTTGGTGCCGAGATAGGCAATTAACCTCTTTTTCTTAAGCCGGCCCGATGATTAGTAGCAGGAATGTGCTCAGGAGGGCATTCAAGATGTGGGCAGTTGAAGGAATAGAAGCACTCTCTGATGGCTGGACCCCATGTTAGATCTGGGGTATCAACTGCGAGGTCAATGAGATCGTACTGACAGAAGGAGGACTAGGTATAGAGGTTTAGACATCAGTTGGCAAGTAGTTCAGGGCCTCACCATAAAACATGCGGTGGAAGAGGTGTAAGTTTGCTCTAACTGTCTTCGGTGTATAAACCTGAGAGATGTCCACCAAAAACCACCGGGGGGGTACTCGACCCAAAAATTGGGTACAGGCTGTGCGTCCGCCAGTAAAAAAATGGACCCATGTTTAAAGTGACCAAAATTGTACAAAAATATGAACCATTTATATAGTTGGTTTCGAAATTTCGACCCATTCTATAGTTAGCTTGAAAATTTCCACCATTTTCATAGTAATCTAGCAAAGGCGGCCATTTCATAGTCAAACTTTCCGAAAATAAGAAAAATTGACCATTTTATAGTAAATTGCGACCAAAAAATGAAAAATATACCATTTATTAGTAGAAATGACCCTAAAAACACTGACCCATCAATATTGTAGCATGGTGGGAAAAAAGACCCATTGTGAGAGTAAGGGGTGAAAATGTGACCCATATCAGCCGCACATAAGTACCTACCCTTTCCACTGAGAACCCCCCTGGGCAAAAACCTCAGCTGCAAAACTCCACTCTAGGAGCAAATTATGTTACAGCCATGCGTTGCTGTGCACGACTGATGGCAAAAATTCAACTGACTGGGGCTGGAATAGTACAATGGTGGAAATTGCTTCCCCTATTGATGAACACAAGTCCTGCACAGAGTTACCACTGGAAATGATGCTCATGCGAAGTGTTCTCTCAGGATGCATCACAATGAAGTGTATCTGAGAAAGAATGGAATTCACCAAGCTTGTGGACATCATGTGGAAAACAGGGATCAAGAACCATTCTCAATGATGAACTGGAAGACTAAATAGTAATTAGTGTGGGCGATCATCTAGTTGCAAACAAGTGTCTCTGCCACATTGTTGTGATGATGTGAATAATGTGAACCTGTACTTTCTGTAACTTGGAGGAAATTGCCCACAATGACACGGTATACACCATATGTTGAAAGGTGTAGGTATTTATAACCGATAATAAAAATTCAACATGGCTACAAATTTGGTAATTTTGTAATTGTTTAACTTAACTTTAAAACAAAACCACTTAATGTATGTCTTGTAAATAATAACACCTTATGGTTCCAGTGTTTGGCCATCTGGACAGACGTGAAATAATTCATACTTTCCAACATGACAGATGGCAGCAATATTGGATTGAGAGGCCAGATGGTATCTCAACTTAATAAAAACCTATTTTAATAGATTGGTTATGTAGAATTAGTAGGAAAATATACCTTGTTTGTCATTTTGGCCTCATCCGGTACCAGAAATCTATTTGTACTGTTCAACATTGGCGGTGGCGGCCATATTGAATTTTGAGGTAAAGGTGATATCTCCACCTTTATAAACCCATGTTAAGGATTTGTTAGCTAGAATTAGTAGGAAATGGCATCTAAGTTTGTCCTTTAGCTCATATATGCCAGAGATATGAGGATTTATGTTTTTCAAAATGGCAGATGGCGGCCATTGGTTTATGTCATAGTTTGAACACTTCTGGGACTTCGATTTAGTGCAACTTTTGATATATCATTAAACTGACCTTATACTACCAGAAAAATGCCAAGAAACCCTTCTGTTGCTAATTTTTTTGGGGTTAGTGTGGTAGATGTCATATTTTGATCCTACTAGTAGGCTGAGCGTGGGAAAACTCTGTCAGATAGCGTTGATTTGGATTTTTATCATTGTGGTAAACTGGAGATGCGCAAAAATACTTGGCTATCGTAACGATTTTACGCACCAAAATATCCTAACAAATTGTCAGGTAGCTGACTGTTTATAATATAGGTTTATTTTGGGAAAAAGGCGAAAAAACGTGAAAAATACGATCCATCAAGCAAATTTTCTTACTTTTCAGCTGGCTCAATTCTCGATTGATGCATACAGTCAGGCCACACGCCAGGCTTACAAAAACTAGTGAGCTAAGGTCTTTTTTGTCAGGAAACCCATTCTAACATCAGATCGACCACCTGATGTCGTTGATTTCGCGATATCTAAGGTACCCGCGAAACCGTTTTTTTCATTCCTTGTTCAAGCGAATCGCAGAGCCTTTAACACAGCGCTTGACTGATAGGGAGTCAAAAGACGTAAACACATTTATTTTGAAATGGAATCTCTATTTCACTTTTCTAGAGAAATTTAAAACCAAATCATGCAATTATTGGCAAAAAAGACAACACGTTCGTTTTACTCCTAATTGACTGAAATAGATGCAGTCTGTGTCTTACCTGAAGCCAAGAAAAGGAAATAAACATCTTATAAAAAACACCAACAGAAAACCTTACAAGAAGACCAATAACAGATTTTTAAAACTATTTATTATTTGAATATTATTTGCTGGCCGGTTACGTAAAATCGCGTATACAGCACCGGTGCCTATAATAGGGACCATTTCGAAATCCGGACAAGAGAGCAAAAAATTGATTAGCGCCCCCTAACTGATAAAGGTCCGTTGGCACGCTCTTCGTGCGAACGTTCTTATCACTGCAGGAAGTCCCATGAACGCCCATGTCCTTAATGATTTACATATAAATCTTTCTTACCCCATGGGAAAAAGCCAAGGTCTTAATAGGCCACCTGTTATACGAGCATTTCTGGAATTCAATGGTATGTTACATAGATGGTAGTTGCCCTTTCGTGTGCAGTGTACCGCGAGATGACCGGACAAAACTGACTTGTGTGCTCAATTATACTGATTGATATAAATTGAAAGTTCAGGTTTGATGTTACGTGTTTTGTTGTGAGAACAACATGGAATTCACTGACTATGTTTAATCCATCGTGTTATAATCCTATTCATCTTGTATCACAGATAAATGGACTCTGATTGAGCTATCGACAAGATTTAACCAAATAAGACGATCAATTTCCTGGTAGAGTAAAAGTAAAACGTGAAGTTCACAAGGCAACTTTATGCACGGGGTTTACGCACGAAAACCTTAACACAAGCATTAGTATGAATTATTTCCAAAAAATATCACGTCTGCCTCTTTTCTGTATTATTTCTATGATGCTTTTTGAGCGCTTGTTTTGGTTAGAACTTAGTTTTTATGTATATCTCTTTTTAATAGGAAAGGAAAGATTTCATTTTATTTCTTGAGGAAAGAATATCCTTAAATACTTTCTTAATTTCTAATCTATTAATTTTTAATGAAACAAAACAAGTTCAACAACAAAATATTTCCGAAAAAAAGGATGTTTTAATCGGTATCTATATGATTCCTGGTGATTATACAGGGCCCGTAGCAGGATTTTTTTTTTTTTTGGGGGGGGGGGGGGAGGTGCGGGACTTTCAAAAAAGTGGACCTTTTTCGAAAAGTGGGACCTTTTTGGGTTAAAAGTGGACATAACCCCCTTAAAATGGTCCACGGTCATTTTTGGACTTTTTGAACAGTTTCACCAAAAGGTGGACTTTGGGGTCAACTCGAATTGGATACCCCCTGCGACTGCCTCGATATATATGGGGATTTTGGGACTTTTTTTTTTTTTTTTTTTAATTTTAATTAACATTGATAAAGTACATTGATATGAAAAATCTCATCACAGAGCTAAAGCAACCGGTGTAAGTTTGCAATAAAAGCTTATAGTCGATGGGACAGGTCCTTCTATGCTGTTGTTTGTAGTCTCCATCGGGGGCCTAGGGGAAAAAACAAGTGTAAATTCATATTAATTATTAAAATCATATAGTCGTCTGTCCCACAAATAAAAATGGACTTTTCTGAAAAAGAATAAAAGGTAACTTCAATTTCATTTCCCCAATATCAGTGACTAGTGGATACACATAGACTCAGCAAACCATGGAGTTAAAAGATATTAAATCACCGGCACGGATGCGGTGAAGAAAAAACACTTAAATTCCCTTTCATCTGGAGTGCAGGACCATTGTTATTATTGGGCGCGCAGCTGAAGAGATGCAGTGTTACGCTCTCCAATTAGACTGAATATAATTTCATTCATGTACCAAATACGTTTTAATTATTGTTTAAAAATTAAATAAATATTGAGCTTCTATAGTGGTGTCAATTAACTCTGGCCATATTTTTCATCATTTATTAGAAAAGGAAGAAAAATGAACCAAACATCATAGAGAAGGGTGCTGGGCAGCTTTGACCTAACAACTTTGTGCAGACCAAAATCCGTAACTTATGCTTAACTTCAGTTCTATTCAATTACCGCGTTTCAGAAGAAAATTTAGTGCCAACGACCTATATTATATGTACACTGGTGTTATTAAGAGAGAGGACGGGTATTTGTCACTCAACCCGAATAGTGGGAGGTGGTAACACCTGCTTATAACAAAGGCCTACATACCCGACCCATGGTAATATCTTAGCTCATGGTTAGGTGAAGTCTATACATATCCATGGTCTCTGATAGTGGGAAAAAGAATTGACGGTGAAATTTTATATATTTTAAGAAAAGTGTTCAAGATGTTATGTGCGGGGAACAGACAGTTATGTGTCGTAATAATTGATTAGCATTACACTTGGTTTTCCTTACCCCCAGATGGGGACTACAGAATTGGTTATACAATTGGTTAGTTGGTCCACTCCCATGGTCTCCCTTAGGAATAGAAAACTATGTACATCCACACCCCGCTCCAACATAATCGGTTGAGTTGAATCTTCGTTCGGAACTATCATGTGGGTACGCTTTTCGCGACTGTGGACGAACCCAAACTTTACTTTTCTTTGTGCGGGAATCTCAGACAAATAAAAAGCACACCACACAGTAACCAAATCCAAAGTAAGTCTTTGACCCGCGTCTTCGCAGAGTGTACACGATAGGCCAGGTACAGGACTACTTGATAACTTAATATATCAACCTTGTTTATTAGATATCGAGTGTTTTTCACGGTTTCTAGACCAGTTTTTATGCTGATTCTGAATCCGATGGATGCCTGACGAGAAACCTTGAGCATTTTGTAAAAACGCAAAAAATCAAAATGGCCACCAAAAACACCAAACATTCCTATGGTGTCAATCAAAAGTTGTAGCCTGTCTCGTTAAAAGATTCAAGGTGACCTATTTACATATGATTCTGTAACCACGCAATCAATTAATTCAATATGGCTGCCAATAAAATAAAGTGTCTGATCGTGACCTACTTTTGATTGCATTGTGGTAATTTGGTATCTACCCTGGTGTTTTGACAGTCAAGAAATGAATTAAAACCATAAGAAATATTTTTCAAAAAATGATTATAAATTCCTTCATTGTTGCGTCCAAGATGGCTTCCGATACTCTAAAATGCCTCTAATTGATCAATGTGTCTAACCTTGTACTGCAATGTTTGTGTAAGTCAATCAGAGCAGTTTACATATCATTAGGTAATCAGAGCAAATTATACATGTAAGATTCCATCCAAGATGGGTGTCCAATATAGCTGGAAATGGCACTTACTAAGCGGTGAAAAATCCGATCACTAATAGTCTAGAGATATGTGTCTCCTCGGTTTTAGTAGGTTTTAGGCATCCTTTGGCATCCATATTGGGATATTTGATTAATAACAACTCAAAGACACTTAAGATAGCCTAACTGGGATTTTTGGAAGTGATAATCCAACTAAAAACCATACAAAATATATATTTAGCTTACAGCGTGAATGCATTACTGGCCTTTACTGACTGACATTTGCAGCCATATTGAACGCTCATCTAGGATGCCATCTTGCAGATGTGAATCACTTTGATTATGTTATGATATCCTAACTGCTCTGAATGAGTTATAGTGACATTCACATACATTACAGCTCTTGGCTATAAGTAGTAATGAATTTTGCCATTTTGGAACCATCTTGAATGGTTTAGTGCTTTGATTGATTATCAAATTATTGAAAGCTATTCATAATCGTCTCAATCAACATATTGATTGCTAAAGCATAAGTATATATACCAAGTTACCATTCTACGGTCAAAAGTAGTTAAATATCAGATGATTTGTTGTATTGGCGGCTATATTGAATTTCTTAATTAGGTGGTTAATGAATCGTGCTATAATTGTTCACAATGGATGTTTTGACTGGACAAGCAAAAAAATTACAACTTTTGAGCAATTAACAAATTAGTTTTTAGTATTTTGGTGGCCATTTTGGATTTTTGCGTTTCTTTGAAAATGCTCAAGGTTTTTCATCTGGCATCCATCGGATTCAGATTCAGCAGGACAAACTGGTCTAGAAACCGTTGAAAAACATTATATATATAATATAACAAGGTCACATGATCTGTAGCCTGGACTACGAGGCAATAATGTGAAAGGAGGGAAATTTCCCAATGACCCAAGTTATCCCGGGTACTGATCAAAGAAACACTGAATGTGGAAAATTGTTTAGATTGATTGACTCTATTGATTTCTAAAAGATTGCTCAATTTAGTAATCCGATTACCCATGGTTACTCTCATTTACCAGGTAATTGTTTGCAAACTTCAAGGGCCGCCTGACTGGACCTTTCAGGTAATCTGTTCAACCGCCTCACACTTGACCACTCAAGCAAGACTAACTATTTCCAAGCAAAATATATGTTGGCAGGGAACCCTGGGGTCATTCTGACCGATAGCTGATGTTGCCAATTTTTGCCGAAAGTTTAGAAAACATTGAACTTTTTTTCGAAAGAAAACAGCCAAATCTCCTCTATTTTCAGTAGGCTAATTCAAGGCTTTGTGGCTGAAACAAAGGATGTATTTATTTTGGACTGTTTGAAAAGATCCGGTCCATTCGTGTGAAATATAGCATGGTGGATGTATATTTATTAATCTTTTGATTTGAATCGGGATTTGGGCACTTTACTACATTTTTTTTTGCATTTACATAATATTAAGTACAATTCCTGGAGAATATTCGAAGTCCACCCTATTCTGTAGTCACTACTGTAACCTACAGTTTCTAGGGCACTGCAATCCCACGCTATGCGTTTAGCAGTGTCCTCATCTCATTCACCATTATGGTTTATCATGTATTATTATATTGTATTTGATTGTATTTTTTATGTTGAGATGAAATAAATTTAATTGGATCATGGTGAGTTTTAATAACAAAAGGCGGCAACGTGATAGGGTCTTTGAAACTTATGTCCATGCTCTAACGATGTTCGCTGTAGAGTTACATAATAGGATTCGTTGCCCCAGTAATCGGTCCAAACAAATCACAAGGAATTAAAAAAAAATCATTGCATAACATGTGTCCTTTGCCCTGTGGTATGTTGCTGGGGAAACAAATCCTATTACGTGGCACTCTTTACCA
>JAMKCH010049665.1:0-10458 GCA_023653785.1 Ophioderma brevispina | reverse complement strand
ACAGACAGACAGACAGACAGACATACTTAGCAGAGCTACATTGTGGGTTTTTTGGTGTCTGTACATTGTGGGCTATAACAGTAATTAAGCCCCACAATGTAGTTCTGTACTTACAGACAGCCTCACAATGTAGTTCTGGTGAGAATTACAGACAGACCCAAACAGACTGAAACATTATGGGCTTTTTTCCAATATTGATTCTGATACCATATAGGTCCATATTAACCCCCCTAAGACCTGTCTAAAAACAATGGAAAAAATGTCTTGTGGGGTTATCCCCACAAGTAAAAAAAAGCCCACAATGTATACGCCATACTTACAAATAACCCCACAATGTAGCTCTCGTAAAAACAGACAGACAGACAGACAGACAGACAGACAGACAGACAGACGTATATACACTCATCCATTAGTTGTTTTATTGGTTCAGGCAAGTCAAGTTAGTGGTCATTTTCTTGAGGTGGCACTATTTCATCATGGGCGGACATAAACTTAGTATTTGTTAAGTACAATCTGGGATCCCAATTCTAATTACAAAATCGCTTATTTTACGACAAATACGCATTTTTGAGCATTCTCGTTGGCATTTGTAGTATCCTAGTCAATTGCCAACATAACTGTGCAAAAATATCAAATTTTGAAAATTGGGGGCACTCTTCAAAAATGTGCTGTTATTGCTTTACAGATTAACGTGAACTTCATTTTGAAATCACAAAAGCCAAGAAAGTTGACATATGGAGTTTGCTGAAAAATTGACATCTTTATCTGTACAACAGCTATAACTAAGATTTCAGAATATCAAAATTTTATTTATCAAATTATTACTTCAAGACAATCATCTAAAGCTTAATAATTCCCACTTTCAGTGAGTTCTTTTTCTTTAAAACAAATCAAACTATACCAAAATCAAATCAAAATTTAGGGTGTATAAATTTACTGCTTTTAAAGGAGCATTTCTTGATCACACCCTTGTCCCCCAACTTGCTTCAAAGAGTCGAGGTTTTTGTATCATCCAAACCATTAATTAGCCTTAGTAATAGCATCATGCATGTGCCTAATATGATGTAGAATGTTACTATCTGTACAGTAACCTATGGGACATTATGATACAAACACTTATATTGCCAACACGCAAGATCAGAATCAACTAGAATAGTTAGAATTTTAGAATTATCTTTTCTCAAAGATATTAGAATCACCAAATGCACCTTTAATGTCCCAATTTAATAATTTTTCATCAACTCAGTAGATAATGAAGTTAACTTTCCTAAATTCACACTTCTCAAATGTGGTAGTGTATCGTGCTGGTGTTGGCAAACAAATCACGACATGTATATCAAGTCAGCCGACTTGGTATACATGTTGTTGATTTGTAGCAGTGCATAAATACATACATACACAAAACAACTTCCTGAAGACATTGATGTCACTGCTTCAAGGAAGGCAAACAGACTAGTTGTTTGAACTGAATGAACTACAATCTTTGTCAAAAGTAGTTGGCACACCTTGTGGAAATCAGCTCTTTTACATTGACATAATTCGGCCATTTTTGAAGGTACGAAATTGAACTTTTTTTGGTATCAAGCTTGAAGCCTTTGCTAATCCCTGAAACCTCCCCCTTCCCCACCGGTCAATGTTGAGTACTGTTAGGCGCACTGTAACACAATTTCAGATTTCAACTTTGTTCCGGGGGAGAGGGGGACGATTTTACTGTACGGTAAGAAAAGTGTGCCAACACTTTTGTCGAAGATTGTAGTCCTTTGTGATTGATGCACTATCCCAAAACCCTGTACAAAGTGGAAAGAGCAATTTTGAATTGACACTTGCAGCATTGTGTAAAAAAAAAAATGGTGCCTAAATAAAATAATACAGCAGATGATGTACACTGCAGTATGGGTCCAGAATAACCTTGTCTAAAGAGTAGTAGATGGCCCATCTGTTTGGCATGGGCCTAAATCATAAAATGCAACTCAACCAAAATTACAAGTTGAACATAAAATTCCCCAGGCAGAAGTGGTATACTTGAAGATTGATTTAGCATTCATCCCACATGCAAAGTTATGGGTTGAGTCCCACTGGCTGCCAAAGGTTTCACCCTTGAGTCAAGGTCTTTAACCACCCTCAATTACTTTTTCCATCCAGTGTATAAATGAGTACTGCATTATTCATGTTGGATGGTAACACTACTCATGTGGGGAAAAATTTGCCAACTCCTTACCAGCAATTACACCGAGTTTGGCCCACATGCCATGTATGAGCTTCCACACTTTTTTTAGTATGTTCATGACCTCTGACCTGAATGTCACCTCTCTAAGGGTCCCTCCCGAAGATAAGATACCGATTTTGCTAGACATTAAAAGTCTGACTTAAGATCAAGAGCAGTTACATTTTAGCCTACTGTTAAAAACAAAAAACACTTTTATTTTGCGAATGCTGAGCCGACATTTTTTATGCGAGGATTTTTAAAAGGTGATATTCTTTTCAAACGACTGTATATTTGCAGTATAATGCTATTTACAATTTAGCGACAGGTCACTTTAAATGCCCAAACAAGTTATCTTAACAACCCTTTTTTGAACCTATTCATGTCATTAAAAGTATGTAATTCGCGTGTTTTAGTCAACCAAGTGAAGTACAACCAAAAGTAAATTTTGTATTATTTCTCGGGTGGTGGAAATGAATGTTGTAAAAGAAAAATTCAAAAACATAATGAGTCAAGGATGTAAGTGGACAAAATACCATTATATTAGCAAAATATAGACGGCTCCTCATCTTCAGTAGACAGAGGGATCACACATGCATATTTTAAAAATGGTGGAATCTTCCATGCTGAAGCCAAAATGGGTATTAAACTTCAAATAATTAATTTTAAACTAAATTAGATATATATAATATATATATATATATATATGAGCAGTGGGGGTTGGTCCGATTGTGCTCACACTCTCTGAGTGCAATGTGTCTGTAGAGAAGCGTCGCGTGCGCGAATGCGTGGATATTGAAGAGATCGCGTAATATGGTTTATTCCATTCTAATAACATGTCTAAACCATGACTACAGTTACAAATACAAATTTAGAGATTCTCAACTAGTCACTGTCCCAAAAATAAGCTCAAGAATGCTCTGGAGTAAAGCATTCCTATTATACAAATTTAATAGCCATGGGAATAATAACACCACAATGTTCAAGTTGCATTAATTTCAAATTAATGTCAGTGAAATCCAAAATGAAAAAAAAAATGAATTCGTACCGATAACCGATTATGATGATGGGGAGGAGAGAAGGAAAAGAGGAGGAGAGTGGAGGAGAGGATGGAGGAGAGGATGGTGATGAGGAGGTTATGAGATCTTATTCCAATGCAAGCCGTATTAACGCTAGCTACTCCTGTTTTTTCAATGCGCTACCTATTTCATACTGAAATATTGCAATGTAAAGACACCTTTTAGCGTTCATCAATTGAGACTAAAAGCGATAATCCAACTGTATTTCCATGGTGGTACTCATACAAGCTTCTCGATATGCCAACAATATAAGAATAGAGAGTACTAACCAACCTTATTTTATATATAATATTGGCATATCGCGCGTTTTTCCTCGATTTAGAGTAAACTATTTCACTTTGAAAATTGCACAATAGTATGGTTATCGTTTGTAATCCTACTCATTATAAAGTTTTATACACCTAAAAACAACGAAATAAATAGTACTGCTTTTTCGAACAGAAATATTTAGCAATAAATGTTAAGAAGTCAAGTAACCGATACAGTTAAACTGAGTGGCTTAGCGGTATGATGTCGGACTCGTAAACTAATGAACGTTGTATCGTGAGTTCGAGCCCCATTGATTGCGTTTTTTATTTCATTTTTTAATTTTTTTTTGTGCCTTTATTTTTAAAACCATTATTTTTTACATTGAACATTTTGCACTGAGTTTGTCTTTATTTTACTATTTATGTTATACGTTAATAATTTCGGTGCTCATATCGGTCATATAAGGCCCAGATTGAATGAAATTGGAATTATTTGTGACCTTTCCCTAAGCCGAACAAGATATATACAATTTTAAATACGGGTATCAAGTAGCTTTTCTTGTGTGTAGTTGTGCCAAATTTTTGGTGTTGATATCTTTATCCTTTTCTTTTATGCACAAAACGATGTATACGATTTTTTTTCGACTCCGCGCACACAATATTGTCACAAAGTAGTTTTTGGCACACCTTTTGGAAATCAGCTCTTTTACATTGACATCATTCGGTTCGTCGGGCCATTTTTGAAGGTACGAACTTGAAGAACTTTTTTTTTGGTATCAAAGCTTGAAGCCTTTGCGAATCCCCTTGAAACCTCCCCCTTCCACACCTGTCAATGTGAGTAATTGTTAGGCGGCCACTTAACACAATTTTCACAATTTCAGATTTAAACTTTGTTCCGAGGGAGAGGGGACTATTTTACTGTACGGTAAAGAAAGTGTGCAACACTTTTGTCCAAGATTGTAAGTCCCTTTGTGATTGATTCCTATATACCAAAACTGTACACAGTGGACAGAGCATTTTGAACATGACCCTTGCAGCTTGTGTAAAAAAAAATGGTGCCTAATAATAATACAGCAATATGTACACTGCAGTATTGGGATCCAGAATACACTGCTAAAGATTAGTAGTCCCCATCTGTTTGGGCATTGGGCCTAAATCATAAATGCACTCAACCAAAATCCAGTTGAACATTAAATTCCCCAGGCAGAAGTTGTATACTTGAAAGATGATTGAGCATTCATCCCACATGCCAAAAGGTAATGGGTTTGAGTCCCACTGCTGCCAAAGTATTGCACTTGAGTAAGGTGCTTTACCTCAATTTACTTTTCTCCATCCAGGGTGGTATAAATGAGTACTGGCATTATTCAATTTTGGGATGGTAAACAACTCAATTGTGTGGAAAAGCAAACTCCCTTACTACAGCAAAATTACACAGAGTTTGGCCCAAATGCATGTATGAGCTTCCAACACTTTATTTTTTAGTATGTGTCATGACTCCTGACCTGACATGTCACCTCATCGACGGTCCCCTCCCAAAGATAATGATAACCGATTTTGCTAGACATTAAAAGTCTGACTTAAAATCAGAGCAGTTTACATTTTACCTACTGTAGAACACTTTATTTGCGAACTGCTGAGCCGACATTTTTGGCGAGATTTTTAATTTTGCAACTCAAATTTTTCATCGCTATAACTAAAGTATTCTGAAGTCTGGCCCAATTTTTGAAACTCCCTGCTTACTTATTTATACGATTTCCCATATAAAACCTGTTGTTAAATGTTTTACTCAATACCTTACAAAATTATGTATAACACTCACAAGGCCAGCAAAACCATCAGTGACATCAGTCATACTTCCTGAAAGTCCTGTTTAAGCACGTGTATACTGGCAATGCAAGTAAATTCTAATCACTAGCACCCGTGTAAACCATCCCGGTAACCATTTAGTGTTGTGGACACAAGATCTGCATAATTTCGAGGTTGGCCTCCTTTGAAAATATCAGGTCACTAACGCCCACGTTTACGACCTTTAACCTCGTCAATTACACTTCCGGTCTCGCTCCTATGCTCAAATTAATACTTTTTGGATATCAAATTGCAACAATGGTATTTAAGTTAATGTAAGCAATGCAAATATTCACCTAACTGCATGTTTGAGTAAGTATTGGCCGGTATTGTTAACCTTGCAAAGTTGTGTTCTTTAAATACTATGTGTCACTTTAGTACAACATACTAGGACATGAGAATCAGCTGTTTGATAATTTCCAGTGCTAAATATCAATGGATTCAAATGTCCCAGTTTACTAGGACTACTATACCTTCAAACCAAAGGAATGAGTTTTCCAGGAACCTTGACCCATCTGACACTTTTCTAACTCCCATGATTAGGAACCTTAAAGGGGATTATCAGCGATCTTGCGAGAGAACTAAAAGTGTGGAAATGCATTTGTTTTAACTTATAAATCAGGGAATAAGTGTGCCACTTCCATAAAAACTGCTTTAATGTAAAACCAAACCAACAAAATATGAAGAAAATGAAGTCTTTGGGAGACATTTGCATATCCGTTTCCCGCGAATAGACATACATCGATGACATCTCATTACACTAACCGCTGATGTTGTTTTATCACCTCAATAGAGCAAATATCAATCATGTTTGTGTTTTGAGGTCAACTGTATTGAATCATGGTGCACAAGATCAAACGCTTAAAAATCTGGATATTCACCGAGAAAGGCTTTTTTGATCTCAAGGTCGGATTTTGGATACGCACGTTAGAAATTAAAGATCAGATAAAAAGTACTGCCTTGTCTTTAATACACGGATTTCAAGCCAACCACTTGCAGGTTATGTTTGTATATCCATGCCAGTAACAAAAATACAAAAATATGAATTTTGATGATTTTTTCGATGTTTCGGATTAGCAAATCGCTGCTAATCCCTTTAACTGAATAGACCTGTGCTGTATTCCGTGAAGGGTTTCCGAATTCATGTCTGTCAGAAAAAAGTGTGTCAGATGGGTCAGCTTATGGCAACTCCTCACAATATCCACTGCCTTTCTTGGCTAATTAAAGCAGGGAATAATATCTTCACATTTGGATAAGACTGTCAAAATAAAACCAATAATATTACAAACATTTTAAGGAATCAGTGAATGCAATGGGTTCTCAATCATCATCATCATCATCATCATCACTTTTAGCCACAAAATCATACGCTGACCGCCACTTTGAGATCTGTGGCATATTTGATTTTTTCACACTTTTTTTTTTTGCTGCATGTCTACTTATTTCACCTGTTCCAAAGCTTTGCAAACTATCAGTACTTTTACTTAGATTGTTAGGGCTCCCAGTTTCAGTATGTAAGACTTTTCTCAGAAAGTTAGCCACAGGAGAACTAGTTGTTAAAGGTACATTTGGACTTAATAAGACACGCTTTCCAGTTAGCTCCTGCTGGATTTGAATGCTGGCTGTTCTCCGGGCAGCTTGTAGTTGATTTTGTGAAGGGGTTACTTTGACTTGTTCCATCTCTTTATTTGAATGTGGTGTGCTCAATATATTCATGCTATTTGAGCGATCCCTTTGTGGCGTTTTAGGAGACCTGACAGGTGATCGACAAGACTCGCTCCTCACAGACTTAGCATGAGGTGGTTTGGGATTATCTGTAAAAATGTCGTTCACATGACTTCGCTGTCTATCCATTTTATTTGTTTGTGCAACACTTATGGCTCTTATCTTAGCATTTCACAAATTCGCTTTTGATCTTGTTCACCCTGGTTTAGTTGAAAGTCCCTTATCAATTCTTTTCCTCTGTATTTAGTATTATGTGCAGATCAACCATTTTGACCTTTGTCTCACTCGTTGGCACATTAATCGCGTGAGTCTGTATCTTGTGATTGTTGACCATTCTGTAGCAGGTGCATTACGGTACATCATATCCACGTAAGTGTTATTCATCAAGTTTTGTCTGTTTTGACAGCTGTCACTAGAATGGTTATCAGGTGGAAGTGGTGTAGATGTACTTACTGGGGCGTAGATAAAGCTCCTGGAAGAATATGACAAAGACAACTGGTGATTTAAATAGCTAGTGAAGTTGAATACCACCACCACCTCTACTACTAATTGAAATCTATTTTGTGTACCCCCCCCCCCACACCATATACTAGAAGGGGACTCAGGTACCATATTAAATAGAATTATGTCCAACCTACGGCATTTTATTGGTGCACCTGCATGGTGGAGTGTCCATCTCTCTGTCTTTGACGTTTGGGCCATTCTCCATCACATAATGTTGCGGGGGGGGGGTGGGGTGGGGTGGTGTGGGGGGGGGGGGGGGGCGGGGGGGGGGGGGGGGGGGGGGGGGGGGGGGGGGGGGGGGTTATCACTCCTCTCCCGCACAGCGAGTCTATGTTTTACCTTACCAGCATATGCTGGTTACCCATTTAAATACTCCTGGGTGGAGAGAGGCAAGCTAGTACAGTGCCTGCCCAAGTCCCACAATTGGCGACAGCAGGGCGCGAACCCACAATCTTAGCTTATGAGACTAACACTGATCCAACTGCACCACCATGTCCCTCAATTGGTATTTTTAGAGCACAGTTCAATGTCAAAAAAATTAGTTTTAGTTGTTAAAAATAAAGGATACATTTTAGAAATCAAAGAAACAGCAGTAATATGGATCGAAAATAATTCCATGTCAAAAGAAAGGAACCATAGCCGTTCTTTTGGACCACTTAGTATATATAAAACAAGAACACCAATGGTGCTGTAGCTCAGCAGGTGTATTAATATGGTCAACAACCACCCCCTGTGGGCACAACATTTTCTATTGTGTAGATATTAATCTTGGGAAAAGCCCCCACATGAGCATAAGTAAGAGACATTTAGGAGTAGCACCCCAGTTTTACATTTATAGTTTCTTTATTTTCCCTCTCTTAAAATTTGACACATCCCAGGGGTCACAACATTTTTCGCTTGTGGGACTTAATCGGAAAAGTCTCCCACATGATCATAAGTAAAGTGACTTGTAGGAGTAGCACCCCCGTTTTTACATAGAGTATTCTTTATTTTCTGATTTCCTTGTGGGAGATATTAATCTTGAAAAGTCCCCCACAATGAGCATAAGTAAAAGACATTATGAGTAGCACCGCAGTACCCCGTTTTTCTTCTATAGTATTTTTTATTTCCCTCTCTTTTATTGACACCGACCCCGGGAGTTCACACAATTTTCCATTGTGGCGATATTAAATCGTGAAAAGTCACACATGAGCATAAGTAGAGACGTTAGGAGTAGCACCCTGGTTTGGCATTTTCATAGTAGACAAATATAGACTGCTCATGAGGAGATGGTGAGAAATATTATTTCCCCAAGATGATCTTGAGACCAATGGCCTACTATTTATAGTAGGCCCCCCGGCAGTCTAAAGAATCCTCAAGGAATGCCATGCCCCTTTAAAGATCGGCCCACATGACCTTGTACCTTTCACCCAAATCTGTGAACACCCTATATGGCCGCTATGGTCGTGGTTCTTTTGAGCACCTTTGGTATTATAGCAATTAATTTGTAGCACAAAATGAATTTATAGATTTTCAAAGATTCCCCTTTAATTGGCTCATGAAACCTTTGACCCAAATCTTGTGAATCACCCCATGGACCTTGGTCAACAGTTTCTTCTGACCAAGTCTAGTGATTATCAATTGATTTTTGGGGGCACAATAAGGAATTTCATCGATTTTCAAAGAATGCCCCGTTTTAATGGCCCATATGACCTTTGACACAAATCTGTGAACACCCCATATGGATCTTGGGTCAGCGGTTCTTCAACCACGTCTCGTGATTAAAAAATTTGAATTTGTGGCACAAGAAGAAAATTTATAGATTTTCAAAGAATGCCCCTTTAATAAATTAAATTTTGGGCCCACATGACCCTTTGACCCAATCTGGGAACACCCCATATGGATCCTGGGTCAGCGTTCTTCTAACCAAGTCTAGTGAATTAATACAATTGATTTGTGGCACATCAGGAAGGAATATAGAGTTTTTCCAAGATGTCCCTTTAAGTGGCTCAATGTGACCTTTGACCCAAATTCTGTGAACACCCCACAGGGGCCTTGGTTCACAGTCTTCTGACCAAGTCTTTGATTATAGCATTGATTTGTGGCACCGGAGGAATTTAAATATATTTTCAAAGAATCCCTTTAAATTGGCTCATGTGACCTTTGACCCCCAAATCTGTGAACACACCCCATATGACCTTGGTCATGGTTTATCTAACCAAGTCCGTGATATAACAATTGATTGTGGCACAATAAAGGACTTATAAGATTTTTCAAAGAAGCCCCTTTAATCGGCCCACGTGACCTTTGAACCAAATCTGTGAACGACCCACATGGGCCCTTGGTCAATGATTATTCTGACCGATGTTCGCTCCAATCGGCCCAGCGTTTGGCAACAAGACGCATTATGGCAATTGGGAACAGACGATAGAGGACAGATTAGATTGAGTCAACACTTGCCTAACAAATGCTCTGCATAAAATCACAGAATGAGTTTGCATTTTATTCATCATACATGTTAAAGTCACAATCAGCAAATAACAAAATAATGAGAAAACTTGATATTTCCCACTTTTGGGGCACCAAAGACGCAGGAAACTGGCAATATATTCATTATTTTTGTGCATGGAATTATTTTATTTATTGTCCATATTACCTCAGATATGTGCTTTTCATCAATTTTTAAGAAAACTGAAATTTATTGTTGACATTAGAAAATGCTATTCACAGTAAGTTGACCACTCTATGTTAAAAGTGAAGATCGAAAAATAATAATAATAAATGAGATTTATAAAGCACATTTTACAAAAAGTAGGCAAGGCACTTGGAAGATAAAGAAAATTAAGGCTTAGGATAAAGATGGAGTCTTTAAATG
>JAMKCH010049664.1:0-11354 GCA_023653785.1 Ophioderma brevispina | reverse complement strand
CTTTAATTTCCTTTTTCTCAATCTGTTGAGGCATCGCCATTAATCCCATGAGGAGTCAATATAGGTATTCTAGGGACAAGGCTGTGGATCAGTGTAATGCCATTATGATAAGATTTCATTCACAACTTAAAGGTGTGTGGACCTCATTCGGGTGTGAGAGTTCCATGTTTTCTCCCCTCCACATGGATACAACAGCAATTAACTTGCATCATCCCCTGCAATGGCAGTCTGAAAATACCTCAGATGACCTTTGACTTGATCCGTTTACCTTTGACATCCTCCACTATGACGATTCTATTGCAACTTAACCCCAGCCTGTTTAAATCGTCCTTCCAACTTTTCGAAGACCAAAAAATTGAAACCTACCATACTGGAACACACATACATACATATGAACGTAACCAACTGAACCCCACCCTTCAGTCCAGTACGGACATTCGCTCTCATTGCAAAATCCCCTACTCGCTGCTTTTTTCAACCAGGGGATAAAACATCCATTACATATTGTTTAATTCAAATTGGTCCAGCCATTTGATAGTAACAGCAAAAATGTGTACGAACTTGGCCCATAGGAGAGGGTGTTTTGAATCAATCCCATGATGCACGGCATTTTCCTATATGGTACTGTACCCCCACTGTACTAAACACATGTCAGTACTTAGGGAGAAAAAGTGTTCAAAAAGTTTAGAACCACAAGACATTTCATAATCAGAAAAATTCCTAAGTACTAACGGCTTTGTGGGCTAAATGAGCATTAAAGTTGTTTTTTTATGTGGTAAGACGAGATTTTTATGTGATCACATGACCCTATTGAGTGAAATTGCCCAAACCCTGGGGTCATTGTGGGATTGGACTGACTCAATACAAGCCCAGTAGGACAGTGTGTGTAACAAATAAGGTCAACCAAATTTGAAGACACAAATCTTTCATGGCCTAAAATTTTACTGGGGTTTATTGATAAAATATGAACCTTCCTGATAGTCGGGGCCATGTGGTTCCTGTGGGCTTTGAAATGTTATTTTGCCGTTCTCTGCGGGAACTTGTTTAAATTATGTATGATTGAACCAAAAAATGATGCTGGCAATTTTTCAAGTATGTGTCACCATTTTACATCAAATTAAGTATGACGTCATATTTCAAATTTAAAATACACCAGGATCACTCAATCAACCCGTTTTATGCTTCCTTTTATTCTTTCTATAACACAGTCAAATGTTAAAAACAATGAAAACTTGCAGCGTTTTCCCACAATACTCAGAGATGGGCGATCCAAAAATGAAAAATTTAAAAATGGCGGCATCTTGGGCCAAAATCATCATTAATAGAGGAAAAAACACACATATTTTTCACACAGTAATCAAACTCTTATCAAGCATTAGCTTGCTTCAGATCAAGGATGGGTACTAAAATGTCTTCCAAAGGTTCATCAAAATGGCAAAATTTTGTGAATAACTCACACTTTGACTAGATATAATAAAGGTGTGGAAGAAACCATGTAATTGTTATTTTAAAGGCAGCGATAAACTATTGTCAGGCAATATTTCTTTTATGTTGAGCTTACCTTAATTCCAATATGCAGCCAATCTGGACGTCCTTCAACAATATCCGTAAAATGTACAATTTAACCATCTGGATATATTTAGTTATATTATTCAGAAATCACCTAAAAGTACGAATTTTAATATGAAATAATATAACTTTTTTATTTTTTTCTTTTTGGGTTTGTTTGTTTGTTGGTTTGTTAACATACTTCAACCATGAAACTTATGCAATATTCCTTCCGTTAAAGTTCTTAACTACCCAAATTGCCATGTACCTGTTTTCACTTGACCAACATCTTGAAATAAGACTGATAACCAATAATATATTAATAAATATAAATTTTTCTGGTGATAAAACATGTCCAACCCCCCAATTTATACCTTTACAACAATTTCTGGATCTATCATAGCTAAATATCATCAAGACATCATGTATTTTGTCAGCTTTTGAAAATCTGAAATGGCGAACGTATTGGTCGCCATCTGGGATTTCTCCATTGTTATCAAAACGGAAACGACACACGACACGATTTCTAATGGTCAGGAAATAACGTACCCTTTTACTAGTTTTTTCAGTTTCAGTTTCAGTTAATTTTCACACCAAACATAACATACAAAATACAAAGCATTTAACGAAATCGATGGTGGGGAGAACCATAAGAAGCACAGCTCGAACTATCTGGTCACCCAAAAATTACAACAGCTTTAATTATAATATAATACCTAAACTACAGTGACATGACACTACAAAAAAGGACAGAACCGTATGAGTGTGACAACAGGACTATACAGGACAAGAGTAGACGTAAAAAGCGTGCGGCATGCGATGACTCAATCAGATAATGGCAATGTATAACAGGATTTTTTTTACAAATAAAAAGGTGCTTGTTTACGATTTATGTTATTGGCGCTCTCCACCCTCCACCCGACATGAGAGCCCGGCAACCTGCACATACACGCCCATTCCGTACCATGCGAAACAAAACAAAACTTTGCGGTTATTATGGTAGAAGCAAATAATGCCCATTGCAAAGCCCCCCATTGATGGTCAATTACTAAAAATGGCGATTGTTTTTGTTATAGCCTGGGAATGAAGTGGACCTTACATCTATATCAAACGATACTACTCCGGGCAAACCCTGGAGGGTCCCAAAGAACATCGGAACACTCACCTTTAAATAAAAAAAAAAATCAATTGATATCATATACAAATTTTGGATGGTATAACCAAATATATTTAAAAAAAATAAAAAAAATAAAAAATTTTAAGGTTTTTCTTTCAAATTCGCCCGGTTTTGGCCGCCATCTTCTATTTGGCAAGACGCGAATCAAAGGTGGAAACCCGCCAGATAAGAGTTTTGTAATGCTTCAAGGAATATATTCGCTCGAATTTTTCAGTGAAACCTTCATGGTATAACAGAGCGTTTTCTTACTACGATTTTTTTTAATGATGTCACTATTATTTGCATACATACTATAATCATAAATGCTTCAGAAAATTGGCACCAAGCCGATTTTTTGATAAATTGGTTTAAGGTATATTGGAATCACTACAATTGGAAATAAACACGAAAGGCCCAACGGAGACCAGTTTCCCTTACTACGGCCACGAACTATGAATACCAAAATCTCATTTTGATGGCGTAAACTTGAGGATGATGATGTCAATTGGGTCACCCACCTTTCACTTATGACAATGACCACCTTTACCTGTACTGACCCTCCTCAACTCTTCCCTGCACATAATTTAAGAGACATGGTACATTTGAAAATAGTGGCACCCTCAGATTTTTCAAAATTGGTATTTTGCATGGTTGAAAGCTTTTTATATACATTAGCCCCTCACCCGAAATGATTAAGACCAAATCGGCGCCTTATGAAGTAAACAGAAATGCTTTTATAATAAAATTACTCAGGTGACATTTAATTCTGCAGAACGGAAATGGCATTTAACACAACAACACATGCCACCTGCCACAGTTGTGTCCCACACCAGCATGCACCCGTGTTGAGACCGGTTTGTGACCCTGTGGTTTTAATATCATTAAGTATGAGTTTATGATGTTCATGTATAGACACATTTTGGTTTATTAATTAAAACATACACGCAAACTTACAGTTATCCTCCAAATTACCTGGAATTTCTTTAGCCTCCCGGGGCCACTGAAGTTCAAAGGTGGATATGATGCTGAAATATGGACTTACAAAATGCACCCTAATCAGATTTCCACTGACTAAAACATAACCCTAACCAAGTCTTTTGTCCCGGTTTTTGCTACCTTAACAAGTAAGCAATGCATTGTGTTTGTTTATAGTCCTTTATTAACCTGAAATGCTTTTCGTCCCATTCAGTATCTTTTAATGATTTGTTCCTAAACAGGTACATTCGAATTTCAGGGTTTAGGGGTCTCCTTTTTTCCATATAGCCGTTTGACACCCCTAATTCATGTACCGCATACAATCGTCTATTTCCTTTGAATACAAGTTCCCCAACATCCTTCCCGTCTTTAGCCTCTTATTCTGTCCCATCTGTTTTGAGTATGTTAGTTTTTATGTATTAAATTATCTCTAATCTTCCAATGACCTAGACTATCAATTGAGAAATTGACGAAATTAAAATTTTGTTGTTGAAATTGTGCCGGTGCTGCTTTAAAACCCAGTGCAGTCCCGATCCCAGCAGCATATTGGACCAAGGATAGATATATCACGCATTCAGCTGACAATACATAGAGATTATGCAATGGTACATAACATGACACTACATATAGATTATTTAATTAGTTATGCTACATGACATGAAAGATCCCAGGGTTGCACACTATCATAAGAAAAAACAAAGACCAAGTTCACATTTAATGTGGTAAATTATACTGCTTTTTATACAAAACACATTCATAAAATACAACTACCAAATATTAAGTTATGTTTATTTCAGGATTTAATATACAACATTTTAAATAATTTCTTACATTGTGGTTTTTAATACTATATAAATTCTGAAGACAAGCAATTAAATCGATTAGTTGTCAAATGGAAATACAGATCTTAGCAATAATATCAACATTTTTAAAGACGTTTTGAGGCTTTTACATTGTATTTGCAATTGCAGTAAACTAACACCTGTGAAGAGTAATCTCGAAGTTTGTTATAAAGGCTGATTTTGCAATGATTAGAATCTGACTACCCCAATTATAATTCACAACCACAAAAAAACTGCAAACAACACCAAACACCTTGTCTAGCCGATATGAATTATTGTGTACGCGTCTACACTTGTTGATAAGCTGTTATGCAAGGGTCACACAAGTCAATGTTAAAGGAGGTCATTTTTGTGAGATTGGTGGCTACTACTTCATAAAATTGGACATCATATCAGTTTGGTGCTTCTGGGGGGGGGGGATAGAATTCCTTGTTGCAAAAAATAAGAGCTTTTCACTGGTATTGTTTTCTAGCCAGTTTTGCTAACACAAATGTGCAATTACCTGAAAAATGAAAGGTGGGTTTATTTCTCAAAAATATGTGCTATTAATTTTTATTAAGGCAAGGGGGTGATTCTATCTCAAGCATCACATTAAACATTGCAATGACTCCATAGTTGACCAACCTCAATTATTAGCAACCCATCATGGAGTGGCTTGTGGTTCTGAAAATTCTTGACACTTTTTATCCCTACATACTGAAATTCGGGTTGTGCAATGAACCATTTTCAACTCAAATTACCCTTGATTACCTAAATTTTCCCTACTGATTTCCCCTGCGAATTCACATTTAAGAATTATAGTTTCCATGGAAACTTACCTCAACACATCATTACTTCACTGGTATAAACAAGGGCATTTTGATACTAAAGAAAAACAACAATCAAATGAGTTATTGGCTTTTCGTTTCACATCTGTTTATGGGCGGAATTTGCACACATTCAGTAAAGAAACAAAGCATTTTGCCACATGCCACGATCATGACTTTGTTAACATGGGAAATACTAACACGTGTACAATTCACTATAACATTAAACATTTTGGATCAAAAAATGGATCAAACAATGATCCAAATGATGGAATTAACAACAATCAATAAACCAGCTTCGGTATTTCATCATGGAGGTCAAAGTTTTCATTACTGTGTGTGCAAGAACTTCAGCTACTGACCATTTTCTTCATGGTTGTTATCCACCAGCTACCACCAAGTAGACAGGTTACCTACCCACTAGACGTACAATCACCGGCCAGGTTTCCATGTATTTTTTACAGGCATAGACGGATGGTGTAAACACAGCAGTTGTGTCCCCTACCGTGGAGTAGCTATGTGTTACACCGGCCTCTTTCTCAGTGCGTGCGTAGTATTTCTTATGGCCGATTTTGTTTTTTAGATATTTTTGGGCATATATCTTTGGCCATTTTTTATAAACAGTGTGGGAGAATATGGGGGTTTTTGATGCTTCCAGATTTGAATTTTCATTTATGATTTTCCTAAAATGCTTAACAGAGCCAAGTGTATAGCCCCCTCATGTTCTCCACCTATCAAATGGGCGTTGTGGTAACTGCGAGTAGCCACGTCGTAGCTAGCATGTCTACTCCGTGTTGTCTACAACCCCAAATGCACTTCTCTCCACCTATTCCACAGAGTATTTTCATCGGGGTATTTACTGTATAGTAGCCCACACACGGTAATAACTGTGCCTTTGGAAGCCCATCTTGCGCTACTCTGCCTCGCACGCCCCCAGTGTAATACTGTGTTTGGTAGACACGGTTGGTAGCTGCCTTTAAAAAAAAAATAAAAACAGGTATAGGCTACCACCACACGTAAGAAAATGGCTTGTGTAATAGCAAATAGCATAACAACAGTGATGACACAATATACTACACAGGGGGGCCAATCCGTTCTGATTGTGTAATATCTTGATAGTACTGCCAAGATAGGGACAGCGGTCCCAATAGGTCGTCCGATATGTGATCAAAGAATAGTGCGAGCATAGAGCTATGAAGACAACTAACTGACCCCCTGAAGACCTTTGACCTCATCTGTTACCCACACAAGCCCTTGTCCCAAAATATAAACATCAGTTCCAATTTTGGGGACTGACGCTATGTAATGTGAATGCGAGGTGAATCTTTGTGTCGGATTGGAATTAAAACTTACTTAGTTCCTCTCCGTTTTAGACAAAGATTTATATTTATTAATCTTTCCCTGGAGATGGCCCAGCGCACACGAGTGTTAAAAAACCCAATGTGCCCTGGCCGGATCCGAACCGGGGACCTTCGTATTACATGCCCCACGCTCTTACCGACTAAGCCATCAAGGCAGGGTTGGTAAGGAGCGCTTGATTATCATCTAGGTGTTAGGTGTTGTGTCAGATGTTTCAAGACAGATTGAATTACGATCAAAGGCTTGAATAGGTAGGTTCAAGACTCCTATTGATGCTTAGAATTGAACACCGTAACATAATTACAGTGCTTTATAATTCCGTGAGGGGATTTTTTTCGAAATCATAGGTTGTGTCAGAAAAAATGGTGTTAGATGGGTCCGATTATGCAACTCCCATGTGGTTACGGTCTGTTCAGTGACTTCAAATGCACTGTGCAATGTGTCTTGCCACATTGAAACAGAGTTAAATTTGCTGTTAGTTGCATTGAGTTGCAGTAGAAGTAATTGATGTATCCCCATTTTTACAGCCACACAACTCACTGCAAATGCAGCAAAGTACGAACAGCCTTTAGTAACACACAAAAGAATTGAATTATAAATTATTAACGTTTTGGTTCAGTGCCAATTATTAGAAACCTACTCTATAAAAAGCAATTCCAATGTGTCTTTTACAACAGCAGCTGACACAAAAGTTGCGATTACTTGAAGATTAATTTTGTCACTCTGGCGTGACTTTTACTTGTGACTGACTCTGGACTGACCAATCAAAAGACAAGACAGGGATTGGAACTCCTGACCTCAGATTAGTGTAGATTTTCAGTAAATTATGCCTGTGGGTTGTATTGTGAAGCCAAGAGTATATTACTTCCAAACACCCAGCATTAAAAGTGGCATTTTCTTTATTTGGTATACTCAAATCATTTTTCTGTCCTATAATTCAATGTCCATGCCCCCCCCCCCCCGATAAAATGGGACAAATTGAGCAATTTATTAAATCCCTTACTAACAAACTGTCCAATCATCAGATTTAGCAGATACATTGTTTTTGCCTACTTTAGGCATTTTGCAAAAAATTGGAATCTGTTTCCTTTCTACAACTGTATGGCATAGGTCTAATATAACTATCATCAACTATCATTTGTGTTACCCACTCCCCATCTCTTTCTTGTTAAATGTGGCATTTCGTGGATTCTAGTACTTTCCCGTTTTCTTTATTTATGGTTTGTTAGATATCCGCCGAGAAAGCTTATTCACAAACTTTCACTTGATACCGATCTTGGCGACTTGATGTTGAAGCAATTGCTTGTATCCAGGTTACCCCCATAGACCACTATACTGGAATTTCTGTCCGTTTATGGACGAATACAAATCTGTGAATTTCTTACAGATACGACCGAATTTGGCAAGGAAATTGGGTACACGTCCTTACTATGACAACGTTCAGATGATATAACCTCTCACTTTTGGGGGTAAGTGGGGGGACCGAGGCCTGTGATCACGAAATGCCCCTTAACTTCAATATTACCAGGTAAGACCTGAAAGTTTTTGGTTCCATTCTATGGGGATTTGTATCAAAATAAGACCAATTTAAATTTAGTTCATACTGTAATACTATATAAAATCTCATTGTATCTCCCTTATTTTTTGCTTCATCGGTTCCACCATCTCCAATTTATAACATTTTAAACTGATCCTCAGCTTATGTTAATTCCCCACGTAGCCATATATATAAATGCATATAATCGTGTACTACATCAATCCTCCCATCGCTACCTCTGTATGTTGAGTAGGAATATGGACTCAGCAAGAGTGGCACTGGTAATGGTGGTTTGGATCAACCTTCTCAAACACCACCCTGTAGAATATACACACAGTCAACTAGTGTTATATATATATACACTATCATAGGCGTAACCATGGGGGGAGGGGGGCAATGGGGCAGATACCCCCAATTCCAAAATCCCCTAGACCCCCCCGTACAAATGACTAAAAAAGGAGCGAGCCAAAAATGAGAGGTTTTATGCCATTTTTGTTGGGGAGTTAGCGAATTTGTTGAAAAGTCCCCGTTTTGAAAAAATCACCCCTCCCCAAAATAATTCTGGTTACGAGCCCCCCCCCCCCCCCCCCCCCCCCTGACAATAATAATTATTACATGAACACAGAATCAGCTACAGTTATATCAGAATAAATCTTAAACGCTTATTACATTTTGCACAATTTCATAGGTGATTGCCAATGTTAGATGAGCTGCTAAAACATTTTGTTTGTTGGTGCAGCATATGTGAGTTTTAGAAATTTAATATTAGCTTTGAAGTATCTAGTCCGTACAGCTAAGGACAAGACTACACTCAACCCCTGACAGCTCCATCCTTGCTGGTTTAGTAGTTTTGAGATTCACTTTTAATAGAATGGTCCAGCAGGGTTTGAATCAATAAATCCCATGCATAGCCTCTTTTGCAAAATAAAATCTCTTTTTTGAGTATCTAGACAAACTAGAGAAAACTTCTTATAAAGCTTCTTTGCATAATTGTGCTTGCAAGGGGGAATAGATACTGAAGGAGATTCAATGTGGCATGTTGCATACATTTACATTCACAAAATGGAATTTTTAGACGATTCGCACGATCCCCTACTGCATCTCGTATTGTGCCTATTTTGCCATCCGGGAACTTTTCCCATAGTTTACATTTTACAAAAAATTCTGTTGTTCGTGGGGTCGGTGCCCGGACCAGTGACTAAAACACAATACAAAGTACCTTTCCAATGAAGTTAATCTTACAGAAAGTAGAAAGATATCATCGAACAAAAAAAAGCGAGCACTGATGTTTAATTTACCGACAAAAGTGGATTTTCGATCTTAACCGTGCCCTAACTGTCAAATGCCGGAACAAATACAGTTCAGCTGTGCAACGTCACAGATAGTTAAGTTTTCTTGTAATTGATCTTACCCTCTTAATGCTCTTTAGAGCATGACTTGAGGCTGGTACAGATTTCCCGGAGGGAAAAGGGGCACAATACTAGCTGCATTATGGGAATCGTGCAATCGTCTATTAACCAAATTGATGTTCTGACCTACATTTTCTGCCTACTGCATTACATAGATTGTTTTCTAAGAGGATGTACAGTGTTCTTCCCCACATTGCCTTTCTTCCAATCCAATTTTTGCATTGGTTGTCACTGATTTATCATAAAACAAGGCAAACTCATATTTACGCGTGCGTAAAATATCTCCCCGCCGAATTTCGCGAACATTTGGAAGTGCAAACTTAACTACAAATAAAATTTGGATAATTAAAACATAAAACTCGTCCACGAACCCATCCATAACTTACACACAGAGTCCGATGCCCTGAGATCTTAGTTCATTGGGGACAATACAAACAACTTCCATCCCTAATTACTAAAAAAATAACTCTGCCCAACATAATCGATGAACTCCCCCATAAGTCGCCAAATAGTTAAAATAACTAAAACTAAGAAACCTCACAAGAACTAATAAAACGTATATTCACAACAAAAAAAAATCTAACAACACTATCATGTTCACGAACAGATTGTATGGGCATAAGCCTTTCATGTAGTGAAGGAATTTTTCACATCCGATGTACCGTTTCAGCGAAACATTAATTGCGCATATTTTAATCAGCTCATTTGCATACCTAAGCCGCATAACGTAAACTGCACATATTACATTTCACACAGGATGTAATGGGCATAAGCCTTTCATGTAGCGGAGGAATTTTGCACATCGATGTACCGTTTCCAGCGAATTGATTGCGCATATTTAATTAGCTCATTCTCATACCTAAGCCGCATGATATCATTCAACTTTTCAAGTGCAAAGCAAGGCATAGGCCAAATGTACTTCATGCGGCAAAAGAATTTGCATATCTGATTCCGTTTTCATCAGCGATACCTTAATTATGCATATTTAATTAGCTCATTTCAATACCTAAGCCGCATATATCATTCACTTTCAAAGTGCGAAAACATGCATGCCAAGATGTACTTCATGCGGCAAAAGAATTTGTTGCATATCTATGTACCGTTTCAGTGATCCATTAATTATGCATATTTAATGAGGCTCATTTGCTACCACACATGCCCGTCTAAAAAAAAAAAAAAAAAAAAAAAAAATCTTACGCACTTTCACATTGCAGAAACGAGCATGCCATGATGCACTTCCATGAAGCGGAGGAATTTTGTGTGCCCGATATATTGGTTTTCCAAGCTACAAGCCATACAGGGTTAACTTTTTTATCACGGAATGCCAGGGTTAACATTTTTTTCTCTTTTTCTCACGACAGGGATATACGGACATACAGACATATCGGACACCAACGGACGGACGGAGCCCATTCACTATTCCCCCCTTTCCGAACTTAGATTTTCGGCGGGACAAAAGTACTTAAATTGCAAGATTGGATGAGAAATTGTATTGAAATGTGGGAAGCACACTAAACCTCCTCTTTGTCATTCTACTTGAGAATAATATGAGTATTTTGAACTGGTACGTTATGATGCATTGAAACCAGCAATACCATTATTTTAGGGATGCCCAGATTTTATTTATTTTAAAAAATCACCCCTTTATTTTTCATTCTTAAACAGATTGATAATTCAATTAAAAGGACAAGGACAAAAGGAATTTTTAGGATACCGTACGAA
>JAMKCH010049663.1:0-29135 GCA_023653785.1 Ophioderma brevispina | reverse complement strand
TGGTTTCAATGAAATTGGATCTTTTGAATATTTACCCCCAGGATTGACCTGATGAGTTTAGGTCTGGAGTACTTAAACTACAGGTTGTAGATAGGGCAAACTATACCTTTTATTTGATCTTGGGACATGACAAAAAAGGTTGCGAACACATTTAAGGACACTTCTAATATTTTGTAATTTTACCACTGTACAAACTTTCCCCCTTATCGGAAAAGCACAAGAGGGATTTTAGGGACTTTTAGTTGTATTCTAGACAATTTTCGCACCATCCTGGACATTTTGAAGATGTTCCCAGAAATTTCCACCTTAAAAGTAAAAACTCTTGGCAATATTCACGGAAAAGGCTTTTTGATCTCAAGTAGGAAATTTTGATAGGCACGTATAGAAATTACAAAAATCAAATAAAAGGCTGCCTTGATGGCAAGCCAAATATCCGTGCCAGTAACAATAAAAGTTAAAAATATGAATTTTGATGATTTTTTTGAGGTTCGAATAGCAATCGCTGATAATAACCTTGAAGAAATACTTGGTTAATTCGTATTGATTTGGTTTAGGATCTTGGTTTGGGTCTAGATAAAATTCTTTCATGTCGTTACAAAATGCCTAATTCTTATTAATTAATTGAATGATTTTGCCAAATCAAACTTTCGTCACTTTCATTTAAGTTGAATCCTAACATGACACGGGGTTAGTCAGCTATAGGACGTCTGAAGTGCAATTGACGGCAATACCAAGTTTCTCCTGAAGGTCACACTGGCAATACCAGAATAGTGCCTTCACTGCCAGTGAGCCATTTTCCCTCCAGGAAAAACGGCAGAAACAAGCTTTTTGGTCTCACATGCAATGCAGCAATAGGTCTCCTGTGGGGAAGGACGTCAAAAGTGCCAATAGGGCTATTCCATGTCAACACTCGAGATGTGAATGCCAGATGTCATGGATTTTTTTCTTTTTGGTGTTTTTTGATGGATAGATATTGATGAAAACGGAAATCCTGAAATTTTTGAGCTTCATACCACCTTTCGTTTCCTGCAGGAGCATTCAGAAAGTTTAAGGGGTCACCATCAAAAATGCTGTGCGACACGAAAGACAATTTTGAGAGGGGCCATAAACTTGTAAAATGGACCCCTCCCCAACTTTGAAAATCCACTATTGGGGAATTTTTTTGGTGGTGAATTTCAAATTGTGCATAAAAAATGTGATAGTACTTTACTTTAAAGTTATTTGAGGTAAAAATTGCAACATCTTTACTGGGACCAAGTTTGGGGGGTCAGAACTCAGTAAGGTAACAATATTTTTGATGTGATTCTTGTTATCTGAGTCACACTGCAGGACTTTCTCCAGTAAATTAATAAGTAAATTAGGTAAGTAACGTTGAGTTACAGCTATTGAAAAAATGCCTAATCTTGCATTTTGCCAAATATGGCCCTCTGAAAATCCCAATGTTGACATACACATCACCCATCTCCTTCAGATATGTTGAAGATACATCGATCATCAAATAACTATTCTTGAAAGAACCAGCTTGGTGTTTTTGATGTCTTCATGTTTTTCAGCACAAGCCACTTTTGCTGATATCCTCCATAGAATGTATATGGTGAATACACTGTGGCATGTACAAGACCTCTGGGTCACATATACCTTTGTGTGGTAACTTTGAGTGTGTATGGTTGTTGTGAAAAAATAACGACACCAAGCTAGTTTTTCAGGAGATTTTTTTAAATGATATATCTTCACCAGATCTGAAGTAGATAGGTGGTGTCGATGTCAACATTGGTTGTTCAGGGGGGTCAAAATGTGTCAAAAATACACTTGCCATTTTGATGGGCTGTAACCTCACTTATTACTTTGTTCTAATTTGTTCTAATTGTAATTGGTTTAAAGTTCTACTATGTGACTCTGTTTGACTAAAAGATGGACATTAAAATTGTCTTACTTTTGAAGTTATGACCCCCCAGACTTGGGCCCCCGGAATAACAACGTTTTATATTTATGCTCATACCTCTAAAAGGAAATCCGCTATGACTTCCTGATGCCAATTTGAATCTACACCAAATATACCCACAGATAGTGATTTTCAAAGTTGCGGGGTGCTCAATTACTAATCTGTGACCCCTCAACATAGTCCGTTCACATTGGGCGCACTTTTGAGGGTGACCCCCCTCTAAATTTCCATTGCTCTAGCGGGAAAACGAAATGGCCTATGACGCTCAAAATTTGGGATGGTTTTTCATATCTCATCAATTTCTACCACCACACTAAAGCAAAACGAGAGCATCAACGATGCATGTTGAAACCCTTGCTTCATTATACAGCATGTACGCTACATCCTGTCTCAAAAACTTGTACAAGTGAAACTTGCCCTCTTGCCAATTACAAAATATAGTTTTGACATATACTTATCACCGTCAAAAGGCACAGTCTAAATTTCCAAATACTGTTGTCCGTTCAAATTGTTTGTTGTAATCTCGAGATGCTTAGTGAACAACTAAGGAGTCGGGCATGGAAGGCCAACTTTTGGGAACACTATGACTCCAGGACTGATAATCTATCCACAGGTAAAATTACGTTAGATTGTAAAATATGTCATTTTCATTGATTCTGTTACAGAAAATGGGTGAAAATGCATTTTTTGTAAAATGGATACAAACAGAATTTGACTTTTGTGAAATGGTAACCTTGGGTCTCTACTCTATGCGAGGACATACAAAGTTGGTAACAAAAAAAAATCACATTTTCATTACAACGTCTCCACGATCAAGTGAAAAATCAATAGGTAGTAGAAATTATGTGTTCTTATTTGATATGACAAAAAATACTAGTGTGAAAAGACATTGTCCTCTCTATAACCCTAACCCGTACCGGGTCCGTTTTGCCTGCCGACGGCCCAAATTCCACGAAGGGCAATTATTTTATTTTTAACGGCCCATATGGGCCACGAGAGCCAAATTTGCTTTTCATTCATCTCGGCCCCAATGCAACGAGAACATGCGCGTCATTTACGGTAAGACGGCCAGATGCAATGAGGGCCTATGAGAGTCATTTGCGCGGCCAAAAATAGTTGTTGACGGCCAGATGCAACGAGAACATTTTCCGACCGGTACCACATTTCGTTGCGTCTCATTGCTCTCGGCCGCGTTAGGTTAATAGCTAATATGTACACTATGGTGGGCGAAAAATGCTTTTTTTCTCGGAATCCACTTGGAACTCCTGAGGAATTTTCCCTTGGTTATATGTATTGTAACCTAAAGTATCAGTAGATCGAGCATGTTTCCACACCCCGGCAGTATATACTCTTTCATTTCCCTAATACTGCCTGTACAAAGCATAAGTTGACCATGTTTTGGTAAGATTTTCTACATCAAATACCTAAAAATATCGAATGCATAATGATTTTTTACAGGAAATCCTTGAAAATGGATAGTGAATACATAAATTGTGATATCCATTATTTTGTTATTTTTACAATAATCCTTTATTGTACTCCCGATCATGTGCTTTCTGTCAAATCTGTTTACCCTACCGTTAAAGACACCTTAATTACTAGCAGCTATTGCAATATATGAAATTTCCTCGTAGTAAATCTCTTCTGTATCAGTTGGTTCACTATTGCTACCAAAGGCGAGTTTGAACATTGTACTAACAAGACCAAACTAAATAAAGCAAGATGAAATGCATGAGGTAGCTTTAGGAGGAAGTGTTAAATTTTGCTTCGGTAATAAAATCCTTTTTTAGGGTAGGAGTTGTAGGTGTACTGATATCGAAACTATAGAATTAAAAAGAACAACCTGTATGTTGTAATAGTAGGTTAAGGGTCCACTGGTGTGAAAAAATTTTTTTTTTGGTACCAAAACAAATTATCAATGACCAAATGTACTCAAATGTTGATTCTTGACAAATCCAGTGAAAATCGCCTGAATTTTAAGGCTTTAAAATATGTCATTCTGTTCCTATATTGTAAAAAATATGAGAAATAAAGCCATTCTGGAGGTTTGTCAGTTCCAATCTTGCATTCTTTTTTTGCCTTGTATTGAAAAATCTTAGAAAGCAAGTTTATACCAAAAAATCATTTTCATACTAAAAGCTTTTAAGGGGTAGGGGTACAAACATCGCCATTTTCTATATTGGTAGTGGATCAAATGGGGGTCTTGTCGCAATTAATTTGGCTAATAATGTTATCACACCTTTTTGGACTATTAAGGTAAATACCTTTTAAGTCAAGGTAAATTCATAATATTACAAAATGCGGAGCAAAACCATGAAAAATGTGGTTCTGTAAGGAGGTATAAGGAAACGAGTGGTTATTCTACTGATGGGTGAAAATGAAACGTTTGCTTGATCTTACTGTACTTCAGGGTTATAATAGCATAACCCAGGAAAATTCTCCAGGAGTTCCAAGGGGATCCGAGGAAAAAGCATTTTCGTCCCACCCTAATGGTACTTGTCTTTTTTACAATATCTTATTTGCCACATCAAATAAGATACATAATTTAACTAGTTCTACGGGCTGATCATAGTTTTTGGACAAATATATACAGAGGTATCACTATTTGGTTTTTTTTATATAATGTTTCAAAAACAAATTATGTTCTTACCGTATAACAAATGTTCGTTGAGGAAAGGTAGGCCTACATAAATTTTTCTGACTAAAAGTTAGTGTTCAGCTAATAAAATCCATCTAGAAGATGAAAATGACTGAATAATAAATAAACCACTGCTAGGTTGAAAGTATAAAAGTTGAACCAGAGTATGGTAAAGTCCCAGGGTCAAGTGAAATATTGAAAGTTACTCTGGGATGAAGATATCAGTCCCAGGTTTACTATACCCCTACATAGCCATGTCCAAATCAAGGACATCGCCAACTGTGAATTGGATAGGCTAAGTGAAGTAATAACCTTTTCATTGAGCGTGATAACACAAAATTTAGGCCAATGCTTACAGAACATGTATTGAAACAAGGCTCTCTTGGCTGTTCTCTCTCAAGAGCACTGTTTGAAGTAGCAAATATGGTATCAAGATCAATTCATTTTGTCCTTAGTATTTTTGCAGCCCTTTAATTTTCACATAGAATGTGGGGAAATTGATTGCGGTAATGGCTAAAGCTTGAGTTCTAATAATGATACATGATTAAATTAATAAATATTTCAAGTTAATATTATGGTTATTAAGAAGAAGGCCTACTTGAAATTTTAAAATATAGATGTGTTTAAAAATAGTTTGTTCAATATTCCCTCTTCCAGAGGTAGAGTGAGTGTGAACATGGACCTGTTAGTAAGGTCAAATGCCTAAAGTGCTAAAACTTGGTAGTAAAACTTTCAATGCTAATTAGTGAAATGGTTAACTTGAAAGACATATACCAGATGATCAAGAAGGCCCTTTACTTTGAGCATAGAGTTTCACACTGCACAAATCCTTTGCCTCAATGGCATGCCTTCGCCATCACCATTGGAAATGCACACAAGGCCAATGACTTTTGAGCTAAAATTTCTGTAAAAAATGGCTCCAAACGGCCAAATTACACCCCGATTTCGGGAGATTGCTCTATATGGGCTATTTCACACTAAGCGTGCACTTTGAGTCTCACAGAGGGTCAAAATTCAACTCTGTCTGATTTACACAAACTCAGTGGATTTGAAAAATTCAGGATGTGTCTCAGTAAGTTCCAAAATATTAGAGCATGACATTTTCAGTAACATCACTAAAAATATCACTGAATTAGGGATGAAAAGCTGCTGTCTGGAGAGGACATTTTATTTAACAATCACCATACCATCTTCAAAATGGCAATTCTTAATTTGTTCTAGGGTTATACCAATTTATTATTTAGGTGTGCTGGTCATTGGACATTGCTGAACACTTTGTGAGTCTTTAATGTGTCATTTTACAATATTTAAAAATATGTTAGCTGTTTGAAATCCAAATAGCAATGCTGAACATTTGGCAGGGGAAATTGTGGTAATCTCACTGTTTATCACATTACATTTTTAAACTATGCAGTTATATAATGCAGATATTTGTGCAGTTATATCATTAACAACATCATTCCAAATTTTTAGTAAACGTTTCACATCAAGATGTCCTGTTGAAATACACAATCTGTGGAACTTAGCTGAAAAAGGACCATATATTCAGGAGAGGACATTTTGTTTAACAATCATCATGCCATCTTTGGAATGGCCCTTT
This sequence comes from Ophioderma brevispina, assembly GCA_023653785.1. Classification (NCBI taxonomy): domain Eukaryota; kingdom Metazoa; phylum Echinodermata; class Ophiuroidea; order Amphilepidida; family Ophiodermatidae; genus Ophioderma; species Ophioderma brevispina. The sequence goes on along the minus strand of JAMKCH010049663.1, from coordinate 22,955 downwards.
TTTACCTTTAAATAGGTGAATATTTGTCTAATGTTTGACTGTGCTGGTCACTGGACATTACTGCACACTTTGTATGTCTTTGATGTGTCATTTTACATAATTTAAAAATATTATAGCTGTTACAAATCTAAATAATGCTAAAACATTTGCAAGGTTAATTGTGGAAATCTCACTGTGTCATCACATTACATTCATGAACTATGCAGATATATTATCAGCAACATCATTCCATTGTATAGTAAAAGTTTAACATCAATATATCCTGTTGTTATGAAAAATTCATAGAACTTAAGCGGAGAAACGACCATTTAATTTGTTCTGGAGAGGACATTTTGTTTAACAATCATCATACCATACTTAAAAAGACAATTTTTTATGTTAACTAGTATCATACTTGTCTGTTGTTTGGCGGTGCAGGTCACTGGACACTGCTGTACATTTTAAGAGTCTCAAATGCCATTTTAGATTGTTAGCCGGTACACATCCAGATATTTTTGAACATCTGCGTGATAGAGAGTACTAATTTGTGTCAAGAATTACACAAGAACCTAGACAACTTGTGGTTTCTAAACATAATATACAACAGAAATGATTACCTTATACATAAAATAGTGCTGCACTAAATGCTTTATTTCTTGGCATTTTAACAAAACATATGTATTGTTTCTGGAGAGGACATGGCATAAAAGATGCAAATCATAATTTAGACTTCCCAAAGCATGAACAGCAAAGCAAAGTTTAGGTTCGAATCTGATTAGGAGAAATAATGCTTCTTTTGTAGGAATAAATATAAAATACTTCCAGTCATTCTTGGTGCAACAATTAACCCCATTATCACATGTTTGGAGAGGACACGCTTTTAACGCGGAACAAAAGATGGTGAAAACAGACCCTTGTTTATATTTCTGGCAAATACCACTATACTAATTGTCATTGTCATCAGTGAGGTAACAATGAAAAGTTGTTATAGACAAAGTTTCAGAAAATATTTTGATTTATTAAATCCAAAATGAAGCTTGTTGTGGAGAGACAGGGCCATTTTCTTTATGACGAAATACAGATTTTACATTAACCCTAACGGGGCCGAGATGCAATGAGACCAACGGAAACGTGGTACCGGTCGGAAAATGGTTCTCGTTGCATCTCTGCCGTCGACAACTATTTTTGGTCGCGCAAATGACTCTCATTGGCCCATCATTGCATCTGGGTCGTCATTACCAGAAAAATGACGCGATGTTCCTGTTGCATTTGGGCCGTCATTCCGGGAAAATGATGCGATGCCTTTTTCACTGGCATTTCGGACGTTTGACCCGCAGACGGCGCACTGCTTTTCATCAGGCGGGTGACACTGTGGACAAATGCCATTAGACTACTTTCGATTTCGATGGTGATAGCGCCACCATTTTCGATAACATTTTTAAATTATGCATAAACGCAATTCATGACGTAAACGGAGGCATGACGTAGCATATAGCGCCACGCACGACTATGATGTAGCGTAATAGCGACAATCACGAATGCGAAACTAAAGCTACATAATTTACATGCAGATCAGTGTGCAGTACGCATCCATTATTTTTTATTTATTTATTATCCCTGTTTTTATTGCATTCGCACGCGATGTTCCTCGTGCATCTGGGACGTCCTTTCCGGAAAATGGCGCGATGTTTTTCGTTGCATCGGGTCCGTCTTCGGCGAAAACATGACGCGATGTTTTTCGTTGATCTGGGCCGTCTTCCGGGAAAATGACGCGTTGTTTTTTCGTTGCATCTGGGCAGTTATTGACTTTACGCTACTTATTCCGGTGCCGGGAAAACGCCGAGATGCATTGAAACGCAAAATTTGGCCCTCGTGGCAATCTGGGCCGTTAAAAAATAAAAATAATGCCCTTCGTTGCATTTGGGACGTCGGCCGGCAAAACGACCGGTCGGGTTAGGGTTAATTTTCATAACTTTGTAATGTTTCACAGATGGTTCCTCATTTAGCTTGTATACTGTCACACACATTCTATATTAGCACTTATAAAAAACAATGCCACAGATGGTATACCATATTTAAGGGATTTAGCGTGCCATACCTTCATAAAATGAGACTCCAAAAATGTGTTAAAGTGTACCAATTTAGCCAAAATTAAGGAGGATGGTCCGATTTAATAATTTAAAGTTTTCATCTTACTAGAAGGGCCTTCACCCCAACCAACCCCCATCTGTAAAGTTTAGCGGCGATAGTTCAATCCATTTTTAGTGAGAGCTGAAAACGTGATTTTATAAGCCCCATAGAGGTACTTTGTACAATTAATATTGGTCGCCAAAATGGGGCATATTTTTAGCTCATACAGCCAAACCAAAACATCATTTAGCCTTAAGATTCACTGGGTAAATGAGAAAAATAGTAGCTTTCTATGATACCAAAAACATTTCACCACTTCTGTAAAAATTTGGGGTACCTGGGGACGAGGTATTAGCGAGCGGGCCATGGACCTTTAATGGAAAAGAAACAAATGAATCCGTTAAAAATGCTCCTGTAGCTGCTCTCCAAAGCATTTATCATATAAATGTATAAACTATGTTATTCCCCCACGTTAAGCAACTAGCTTTGATAATAGTTGTAGTTGCTAAGTGCACGCTTAATGTGAAACAGCCCAGTACTTCCCTTGCGTAAGACCAGTCTGTCCCCCTACCCACTACCAAACTTTTGTCACCATACAACAAGACATGTTAGCCCTGATTTACAAACACCCACAACATTGGACTTACATTCTTGTTGGCGCATGACTATCACCCTGGCGCTGCTACGCAAGGGTTAAAAATCCATGACGGTTGCGGTGGCACATCTCAATGTTTACATGGAATGTGGCCAATAAAAAGCAATTGGTTTTCAAATGTCTTCTCGATGAGAAGGTCGAAAGTCAATAGAAGCCTGACACGGAATGGGCTGGGGTCTGGCTCTGGACCCCTCTTATATAGATACGTTCGTCCCGAACAAGAGGGTCCCCGACCAGGCCCCAGCTACTTTCTCGGGTTTGTATCATTTACTTGATTTTTGCGTCCATTGCTTGAAGTTTGCTATCGTCATAGATTCTGCTAGAATCATGCATTACACCTCACACAATATATACTTTGGTATTGCGTGGTACCAGGATGTTGGCTTCTCCATGATACATCAGGAAACAGTCTCTCCAATGCAGCACTGGCGACGCATCGTATTGCGATAGCAAGATTAGAACCCGTATTTGACAGTTTGACGTAGGACGTACAACTGTAGTTGACACACGTTTGACACATCATACTGTACATGTCAAACAACTCAAAATGATTTTCACATGTTATATCCTTCAGAACTGCCATCACTAGTTTATGACAAATTTGATACAGCTTGACACAATCAAACTATTCAAAAACAAATCATAATTGGACAATATCATTTGACACAGTTTTGACATACATTTGACATAATGTCAAAACTCTATCATTATGGTTTCATTTTGACGATGGGGAATACATTTTGATATGTCAAACTATGTCAAATGATGTGTTAGTTAAGTCGAAACTGTATCAATTATTACAAATTTAATCCAATTTTGAAAAATCAAAACGATAATTCAATCAAAATGATGCATGAATTGGGACCACCATTGACACAAGTTTTGACATACTTAGCTCCATTTGACATATATGTCAAAACGGTATCAAATGGTTTCATTTTACACTATTTGACCATGATGTCAAAAGTATTCCAAATGTTTTGACATACTTTTTGACATATATATTCAAAACAGATATCAAAAGTATGTCAAATGACGGTCCCAATTCTGGCCCTTTTGATTGACAGGTTTTGATTGTGTCAAAATTTTCAAAGTTTGACAAGTGGGGGGTGGGGGGTAGGTGAAATGATCATTCTAGTTTCATATCCCACTATTGTTTCCCACAAATAAATGTTTCCACCCATTTCCCGCACGCCGTATTTTAACATGTTTTCTGACAAATCCTGGTTGTTTTTTACAATATTTTATGCTTAACACAATAACGAACACAAACTTATTATTTAACAGTTTCTATAAACGCAATTAACGAACACAAACTCTAATCATTTGTCACAATACTCTATTATTTAATCAGTTTATCCTTCTTAACGCAAAAAACTAACACAACTCTTATCATTTGACATGTTTTCTAAAACATAAATCAATTCTTATCATTAACCTTCTTAACCAATTAATAACATAAACTACCTTATCATTTAACTTGTTTTCTAAATAACATATTTTCTCACAAACAAGGTGAGATGGCCCAGTTTAAGTATGTATATATAGATCACTCATACTTCCAACTAAACATCCTTTAGACTCCCTAAGATTTCACAGGGTACGAGAATTTGAGAAAATACTCTTTTGATGCCCAAAATTTTGACAATTTTTTGATAACTTCCGGTAAAATCTGGGGTTCTGGGGACGAGGCTTAAACAAGCAAGGGTGAAGTTGGAGCGTTCTTAACCGCAAATATTAAAATGCCCGCATTGCAAATGTTTTACTCGCATCGCAATGTGCACAGGTTTCTCTAAAAACTAAAAAGGGTGAAGATGGGTCGTTCTTTAAACACCAAACTATTAAATTTAACATCTTGAACGAGTTTAAGTTTTTACAACTCTTCTTGACAAAGATACCATGTTTTCTGGCAATTGAAATGATCTTAGAAAAAAAACCCCCCCAAAAGAATACTCAATAATATATACCTTAAACGACCTCCATTATATCTTTTTAAAAACAAGATTCAATTTAATGATCCTTCAAGGTTGAACCAGTAAATTTACTGTTTTTCCAAACCAAGCAAAGATGAAGTTGAATCGTTCTTTAACCGGCCGCAATTAAAAATGTCCGCAATGAAAAAATGTTTTTCTAAACAGAGTTTACTCGCATCGCAATTGACATTTTTCTTAAATAACAACCCAAAGGTGGGTCGTTCTTTAAAACCCACTCTTAACAATGTAACATGTTTTGTTAGAACGCTAATAACCTGTTTTCTTGACAAAGTTACCAGGGTTTCTTTCTAGTCAAAATTAGCATATGGAAAAAAACATCATTAATGATCATTTAAGTTGAATCATTCCAACGTGTTTCCAAAACAAGCAAGGGTGTTGAAGTTGAATCGTTATAAAACCCAAAATTCAAAAATGTTTTTCCAAATATAAATTAACTCGCATGCAGTTAATCGTCTTTAACCCGCCATTTAAAATATTTCTAAACATAAGTTACTCGCATCGTATACTCCATTATTATCCTGATTTAGAAATAAAGTTACCAGGTTTTCTAGTCAAAATTTAAGAAATTTGCACCAGTTCTTTTTAGAAAACAAATTACTCAAGATTGGAAAAAACACACAAGGGTGAAGGTAAAACAAAGCCTTCAATTTAAAGATGCCGTCTAGGTAGAATCATTCTAAACCATGTTTCCCAAACCCCCAAAGCAACAGGGTGAAGTTGAATAGTTCTTAACCCGCAAATTAAGTTTACAAGGGTGAGATGGGTCTTCTAAAATATATCCTTCTTAAGATCAACCAATGTAACCAAAACTGCAAATATCTGAAAATGTTTTTTAAACATGAGCTGTTTTTCTCAGCAAGTAAGGGTGGAGTGGAATCTTTCTTTAACCCACAATTAAAATGTTCTAAACATAATTTACTGGATCGGCCAATTGACATGTTTTCTAATAAAATCATTCTTAAGTGTTTCCAAAACAAAGCAAGGATGAAGTTGAATAGTTCTTTAACACGCAAATTAAATGTTTACATGGTGATGATGCGGTAGTCTTGAAAGATTCCCTTCTTATATAACCGTATGTAAACATTAAACTGCAATATTTTGAAACTGTTTTAAACATTGAGATTGTGTTTACACAGCAAGTTAGGGTGGAGTTGAATCGTTTTTTTTAACCCGCAATAAAATGTTTCTAAACTAATTTGCTGGCCATCGCAATTGCTGTTTTCTAAAAACCAAATACAGTGAGATGGGTCGCATTCTTTAAAGATACCTTCGTACATAAACCATATGTAAAACACAAACTGCAAATATTGAACAGTTTTTAAACATTGCGCATGTTTCACCACAGCAAGGACAGGGTGGAGTGATCGTCTTTATCCACAATTAAAATTGTTTCTAAACATAATTTACTGGCATCGCAAATTGACATGTTTTTCTAAAAAATCATTCATAACATGTTTCCAAAAACAAGCAACACCACTGGCTGAAGTTGAACGTTGTTCTTGACACGTCAAAATTAAATGTTTACAATGTGATGATGGGTTCTTTCCATTTAAAGATATCCTTCTTATTAATATAAACCGTATGTAAACACAAAAACTGCAAATATTAGAACATGTTTTTTAAACATTGATCATGGTTTCTACCAGACGTGAAGGGTGGAGTTGCTCGTGCTTAAACACGCAATTATAAAAATGTTTCTAAAATAATTGCTGGGAATCGAAATTGCCTGTTTTCTCAAAACCAATAAAGGGGAAGATGGGCGTTCTTTAAAGAATCCTTCGTAACAAACAAACAACCCCAAAAAAAACAAAACCCCACCCAACCAAACATCGAAAAACAATAAAACACCCAATCCCAACTAAAAACAAACCCATTCAACAAACAAAAACGACAAACCCAACATTCACCCAAAAAACAACAGGCAAAAGTTTAATTCTTCAAAAATAATAAAAAAAAAATCAAAAACAAAAACAAAACACAAACTTACAAAACAACCAAATATCCAACCAACCACAACACCCCCACACCCCCACCAACAAACCCACCACCAAGCTTCCTTAACCCTAAAAACCAATGTAACCAAAAAAACTGTATTATGAACATGTTTTGTAAACTGAGCATGTTTTCTAAACAAACCGGTGCAAGATGGTCCGTTCACCTCAAAGATCAAATTCAATGATCTTCTAAGTTGAATCATTTTATAGTGGTTCCAAAACAAGCAAGGTGAAGTTATTGAAGGTTCTTTAACCCTTAAAATACCAACGTTTGCAAGCGGCACAGATTGGGTCTTCTTTAAAGATATCCTTTATATAACAATTATGTATCACCACACTTTATAGTATGTGAGCAACTTTGTCACATGGCGCATGTTTTTTAAACAAGGGTTTTGAAATGGGTGTGAAGTTGAAGTGAATCGTTCTTTAACCTGCAAATAAAAAATGTTTACAATTGGTTAAGACGGGGTGATCGTTCTTTAAAGTATCGTCTTAATATAAAATCATATGTAAACATGACCGGCAAAATATTAACAGTTTTAAACATTGAGCATGTTTCTAAACAGCAAGCAAGGGTGAAGTCGTTCTTTAAACCGCAATTAAAATGGTTCTAAACCTTAATGCTGGCATCGGCAATTGCAATAACAGATGAATAAAACGCAAAAGGTCTGACGGTAAAACCAAAGATTCAATTTAGATCATTCAAAGTTGACTCATTATTAAGTGTTCAATAATACTTTTAATCGAATCCTTCTTAAAACGTGCTTAGAATATTGGATCGTTTTAGAAAAACTCAAATTGATCTTAAAAACAACTCCATTATTATCCTTTAGAAAACAAGATTAAGTTTATTGTTCCTTCTAAGTTGCAACATTCTTAACTCCCTGTTTCCAAAACAAGCAAGGGTGGATGATTGAGTTGAAGCGTTCTTTAACCCGCAATTAAAATGTCTCTAACCATTCTTTACTCGCATCGGCATTTGAATCGTCTTCAACCGCAATTAAAGATTTTATAAACTAATTTACTCGCATCGAAACTCCATTATAATACTTCTTTAGAAAACAAAGATTCAATTAATGACCCTTATAAGTGTTGCCAACAAAATCTGGAGCTTAGCGCTGTCGCGATCCAACTTTTTAAATTTCGCGCTGTCGCCGTCCAATATTCTTATTGTGTCCAAAACAAAACAAGGTATTATGAGTTATGAAAATTTCCTGAAAGTTGAGTCATTGCATAACGCAACTTAACCCCCCAATAAGGCGAAAGGAGGGGTCGTTCTTTAAAGCTATCCTTCTTAATGCAAACCATATGTAATGATAAACTGTAGATATTGAAACAGTTCGTTAAAAAACATTGAGCATATGTTCTAAACCAAGGGTGACTTGGATGGGTCGTTTTTCAAATATTCAATTCGCCGAAGTCACGTTATAGATGGCCGGTTTGGGGATGAATCCCATTCTATCAAGGATTCCTATCAAAAAATGTATATACTTAAAATCGGGCCTCCCCCTTTTAATCCCAAAGCTGCACAATCAGAAATTCATGATTTAGCCCCACAAAATACACATAGAGAGGGAATAAAGCATACGGCAGCTACTTGTGAATTACTTCATATAAGGTTACTAACAAACCACAGTTGCCTTATGCTTTATGCGTTTACGTATGGGGATTATTCCATTTGGTTTCTTGACTGGTTTAAACAACTGGAACAAGTGTTTTACATTCCTTTGAATCGAATGGAGAATATTTCCAATTAGTCCTAGTCCTAAACTCTGTACCAGTGGACTAGAAATCCGCGCTGTTGACGCTGTCGATGAAATTCTGCAAAGCTCTCGCACTAGTCACCAGCATCCAAACTTCATGCTGTCGCCGCTGCCAACCTTTCATAAAGGTGTTGCACTGCCCCAACTTTTAAACAAAGGTTGGAGGAAGGGTCAGTTCCAACCCCTTTTTAAGTCCTCATGATTCCAATGACCAGTGTTTAGAAATACCAACATTCGCGCTGTTGCCGCTGTCGCCGTGTTGCTGCAAAAGTGAAGTTCGCGCTGATGCCGCTCCGCCTTTTTAAACAGGCTAGATGTAGGGACGAGAAAAAACCCTTCCTTAGTCTCTGATAAAAATGAAATCACAAAAATCATTCTCGCTGTAGTCGACTGTCGCGCCTGTGGACTGTAAATCTGGAGCTTCGCAGCTGCCCAATTTTTACATCACCAGGAGTGGCTCGGGGGGTCCAAAACCCCCTTCACTTGTCCTCTTGATAAACATGAATCAATGTGACCAGAACAACAATCATTCACGCTGTTGCGGCTGTCGCCGTGTTGGCCTTTAAAAATATGGCGCTTCGTGCTGTCGCCCCCACTTGCCAATTTTAAACAGGAGGAAGGGGGGGGGCGGTCACACACACTACCCTTCCTTAGTCTTTGCTTACAACTCAATGATCAACGGGACTAGAACAAACAATCATTAGCGCTGCTGCTCGCTGTCGCCAGCTCTGTTGCATACAAATATGGGAGCTTGGCGCCTGTCGCCGCATTACGACTTTTTTGTAAAAGGTTACATCCATGTCGCCCCGCTGTTCGCTGTCGCCGCTGCCAACGTTTCATAAAGGTTGAATTTCGCGCTGTCGCCGCTTGCCAATTCTTAAACAGGTAGAGGTGGGGGGACCAAACCCCCTTCCGTAGTCCTTTGATACAACAAATGACTCAACGGGCTCTAACAAATCAAAAACGATCACAATGGGAAAAGTCTTCATGTGTTCAATTGGAATCACCAAAGGTTGACACTTCAACAGTTGTAAGACACATACTAATTAATGTTTTAAAACGTTGCAATTATAATCATATTTCTGTTGTAACTATTCCAGTTGCACTTTATATTTTTGACTGTGCCACGACTAAAGGCCTAACTGTCAGACGTTGAAGTTTGCGGCAGTAATTAGGTTTTACCGCCCCCGTCGAAACACTCTTGCGTCCTGATAAAACAACTCTTGTTTAAAGCCTGGAAATATGTAGGCTATGTCATGACTACTAAACCTCTAGCACTATTAGCGCTGTGTCTCGCCGCTGCCATAGTTTGAAAAAGGGTGCAGCTTCGCCGCTTGTCGCTGTATGGTAGTGGTATTACTAAGGTACTCCCCCTTTCTTTGGTAATTAATTTATTGTTGGCGAATAATAATAACAACAAATACACAGATCACAAATTGGACAATACTAAGAAAAAAGTAGTAATCAAGGGCCCAGTTCCATTAGTGACACCACCTTGTTTAAAATGGTGGTGGTGGTAGCGGTAATGTGGAACGGTAATTTTTTGGTAATTATGCATTTGGGGAAAACCCTAATTCTGATAAACATGTGTTCTACAATAGAAGCGTGAAACGTTAAAACTTGACATGCATATAAAGGCGGGCCATGGGCCAAGAAGCGTCGACAGCGGAAAAGGGCGCGGGGTGGAAGTTGAAAATCGTGCCCATGCCACATACATACAGGCGGGATTTTCTACAAACAATACCAACAAGAATCATTGGCAATGTAATGTTTTTAGTGTGCATTTAATGACTGCTCGTAAATGAAAAAGAAAGACATCTGCTCGGTGCTAAATAGTTAGAAGTTCAGAATGTTCCTACTTTCCGCCCTGCGGCCGCTCACTTACAGACCCCCCCCTCATGAATGTTAAACCAACGAATTAATATGTAAGGTGGGAATGCGATTGATGAACAATGGGATCCTGTACAACGCACATGCTTGCCAGCTTGCAGCGAATCGATGTCGAATATGCAGGCATTTCTAATGTTTTGGTCAAAGTAGGGAGTGGACAGACGTCATGTTTATTAAAACAACAAACATAAATAAATGCAGTACCATAGACTTATAATGCTAAAAAATAGTTGCTCGTCATTATGAGTGCGCTAAAATGATTAAAATCGCAATACAACCCTTTTCCGCGCTCAACAAAAAAAAATCATGAACACAATGATTCATGTACCATTATATTATTTGGAATAATTTTAAAACAATGCCATTCGATTCAATCAATACAATTCAAATTCAAAAATCGCCTCCCACTGCGTCACACGTCAATCAAAGACCCCTAGCGACATCCCAAGTGGGCCAAATAAAAAATACCATGAAAAAAACAAAACAAAGCGCATTCCCGATGGAATCAAGTGCTGTAATTTGTTTTGTATTTATGATGGGAAAGTAGATGAGTGACTTTATAAGACAGAGAAAACACCATTGACGGACTGTCAAAACCACCTCATGTGAATCTCAGTCATAAGGGTAATAAAATATTAGCGGTAGAAAGCCAATTAGATTACGGGGAAGGCGGATACCATACATGTACTTGTATATAAATGTAAGTTTATTTACCTAGCCATGTGCAGAGCACGATATAAAGAAAGAAAAGAAAAAACATCAGTAAACATCCATACATCATAAATCGGGATCTTAAACATATGGGAACCCCAGCAGCCCAAACACCGTGCACGTGAGTGGACCGTTTGGGCAGCCGACCCGGCCGGCTGTCTGAGGGGTGGACGCAACGCAATGGTAAACGATTTTGATAACGCTCGCATCATTAAAAATTTTCAGATAAACGTGAAAAAAAGTACAAGTTTGAGAGGCGAAATGGTTAAATTTTACTGGGAGTAAATATAAGGCGGCAGAGATGTACAAACCTGGGTGCCAAGCTACAGGAAAGAACCGCCCCTCCGGGCCCATCTCAGAATAAATTGTTGGTCCTTGATTTTAAGGCTGAATTGTGGCTGAGACTTGGGCCTTTCCAAAGGGAGGGACGTCTTTTTAAAGTTTAGCCGAAGCTCTTGATAACTTTCTTTGATAAGGAAGAGAAATTACTAACAAGGGGAACACTTCAACAAGCTGTTTTAAGCTATTTGTCCGCGTATAAACTGTTTTACAATGTTAGGATGGAAGAAATAATAAGGGTTAGAAGTGTTGAAAGCGATCCCCCGATCGTAGAAGGATGGTAACGACCAGGAATTTCCTGCATGACGTAATTTAATCTTGACGTAATTAAATTCTGTATCCTACAAAGTACGAAAATGTGACCACCGCTGCATTAACATAAAATTACCACTGGTGATTTGTTTCGGAAAATAACGCGATGATTATCTACAAGCAACGGCCCAGGATGACAGGAATATATAGTTGTTGCCATATTTTTCTGTGTCTTAGTTTGCCTATTCGTTGTCACACAGAAACATTGAATTTCATTGCTCAGTTTGAATTCATCACGATTGAGATGACACGTACACTGCAAAGTAAGTTCTCAATCCAACAATCTAAGCCACGCCCCGGGTCATGAACAAGGGACTGCCCACGTGCAATTAGAAGTGCAACCAATCAAGTTTAAAAATAGAGAGTGGCAGTTCCGCGCGCGTTATGTCTACAAAACTTTTTAAAGTTTTACATGGCTTTCTTTCCCGGTAAGGTAACACTCGTAAAAATCGAATATAAATAAATTGTTTCTCCAACAGCCCTGGAATAGTTGTAATTTTAACATTAATTGTTAATATAAATATAGCTTGTAGTAATGCCAATAGATTGAACCAAAGAATGAACTTGTACCAGTTAATTATTCATTACCCCAGTTCATACATGACGGCAGTGGCGTTTGCCAGGGAATTCACTAAAGATGCAGGATGGATAAATGCGACTACGTGAAACGCTTCCGAGTGTAGTCTCACTTTTTAGTCTACAGTTTTGGCAACTGCTTTTCAAACTGTTGATTTTTAATAGCGGACCACGTACACTTAAAGATTATTTTGCCGTGGCCAGTATGTGTAGGCCTATAAAGAGTAATAAGATCTGTAAATAAACCTACACTGTTACAGTTTGAGACTGATCTTTATGTAATGCAACTTAATGGGGATTTCCCATCGGCCCTTTGCGAGTGATGCAAGTAAAAGCGAGTTGCACAATTGCATTGAACCAGTGGCAAAGGGCAAAATATTCCGAATATACAGTTTATTTAATTTTAGCGAGGTGATTTTTAATACGTCGATATGTGGGGATATTTCATCTGCAGGTAGGTCAAATGAAACGTGATCAGGAAATTGACACCATGGAAAGGAATTTTTAATTTTTAAAAATCGCGGAGATTGCCCTCTCACTGCTTACCAATATAGATTTAATATTGCTTTCGTGATTTTAAAGGCCTGCTCCCACTACAGCCTTCAGTTCACCACAGAAACCAAGCCGGGACAAATGTTGCTTTAAGGTGCAACGAGAGGATTTTGAGACATCTATGTATAGGTGTCCAATGTAGTGATTCATAGATTAACACACTCAATAGATTCTTACATTGTATTTGGTACTCCAGGAAATGTCTAAAAAGTGAAAAAACAAAGGTGATTTTTACAAGCTTATATTCCAGTATAAGCAAAGACGCTCTGTGTAAAAATAGTATGAACGTCCGAATGTTTCACCGCCGCGCTCTTACCGAATGAAGTTAAACCAAAGACTTTACGTTGTACAGGTGGGAATGCGATTGATGGAACAATGGGATCTGTACAACGCACGTGCTTGTCAGCTTGTCTGGCGAGCTCGATGTCCGAATATGCAGCATTTTCTAAATGTAGTTTGGTCAAAGTAATGGATGCAGACGTCAATGTTTATTCAAAACCACAACATAAATAATGCAGTACCAAATAGTACTTAGCATGCTAAAAATAGTGCGTGCATTATGAGGTGCGCAAAAATGAATAAATCGCACCCGCGCTCACTAAAAATATATCATGACCAATGATTCAGTACCATTTATTTTTATTTGGAATCATTTTAAAACAATGCCATTCGATTCGATCAAGGACATTCAAATCAAAAACTCGCCTCCACACTGCCGTCACCGTCACTCAAATGCCCCCTAGCTCCCTCCAAGGGCCAAAATAAAAATTACCATGAAAAACACCACAAAAGCCGCATCCCGTGGAAATCAGTGCTGTAATTTGGTAATTTCTGGATGAAAGCTAGATGAGTGAATTTTAATAATGCAGAGAAAAACAAGAACGACTGTCAAAACCACCTCATGTTGATCTCCGTCCAAGGTTAATAAAAATATTAGCGGTAGAAAGCCAATATATACGTGGGATAGGCTGGATACATCATGTACTTTATTAAAATGTAAGTTTTATTTACCTAGCCATGTGCCGAGCACATATAAAGAAAAGACAAAAACGATACAGTAAACTTATCCCTACATCATAAACGGAAATCATAAACATATGGGAAATCCCCAGCAACACACACCGTGCCGTGAGTGGGAAAGTTTGTGCAGGGCTAAAAGAATGGAGGGAACGGCCCTGCTTTAGCTTTATCTCTCTGTCTACCCACTCGGGCTTCTTTTTTCCACCCTTTTTCTTCCCTCGTTTCTCTTCACTTGTGTCTTTTCCTCCCGGACTAGTTCCCACTCAATCTAGCTGGATCCAAGCGTATTCTCCCTTCTGCCTGTTGCGCCTCTGCATTCCTTTTCCTAACTCGTGTCTCCCTTTACATGTGTTTGCTGTCTCGGGCGCTTCAAGATCCCTTGCCGTCGCCCCCCACCCGATAACAGTATGTTCCGCTTCATGGTGCCCTTCACCGGTAGAGGTCGGATCATAGTTGATTTATCCGGACCGGACCGGTTTTTCTATTGGGACTCACCTTGACCCTTCCTGGCTGTCTTACGTGTTGCGGAGACCGCAATTGTAAACTATTTTTGATCACGCTCGCATTCATAAAACTTTCATATACATTGCAAATTAAAAGTTTGAGAGGCGAATGTTTAATTTTACTGGAGTAAATATAAAGGCGGCTGATAGTGTACACATGGTGCCAAGCTACTGAAATGAACCGCCCTCCGGGCCCCTCGTCCGAAGTAAATTGTGAGTCCTTGATTTTACGATGCTGAATGTGGCATGATACTTGGGCCCTTTACCAAAGGGAGGGGACTAATTTTTAAATTTTCGTCGCCGAGCTCTGATAACTTTCTTCTGATAAGGAAGAAATACTAACAAGGTGAACACTCGCACAAGGCTGTTTTTAAGCTATTTGTGCGCTATCACTGTTTTACAATGTTCGGAGAAGAAATAATACGGTAGAAGTGATTGACAAGCTTATCCCCCTATTCTTTATAATAGATGGTAACGACGGGATTCCTGCATGACGTAATTTAATCTTGACGTAATTAAATTCTGTATTCTCTACAAAGTACGAAAACCTGTTACCCCGCTGCATAAAATGAAATTACACTGTGGATTTTGTTTTTGTGTCAGGAAAATAAACTGCGATATTATCCCAGCACGCACAGGATGACATGCATATAGTGTTCCATATTGTTTCTGTTTCTTAAGTTTGCCTACATTCGTTTTTCACACAGAACAGGTGATTCATGCTCAGTTCTGAATTCACGATGAGATGACACGTCCACTGCAAGTAAATTCTCAATCTCAACAATCTAAGCCACGCCCCGGGTCATGCCAGGACCGCCCACGTGCATTAGAAGTGCAACCAATCCAAGTTTTAAATAGAGAGTGGAGTTTTGCGCGTCCCGTTTCTGTCTACCCAAATTTTTTTAAAGTTTCTACATGGCTTTCTTCCCGGTAACACTCGTAAAATAGTAAATATCATGTTTCTCCACCAACCTTGACCTAGTTTAGTTTAACATTAATTTTAATATAATAATTAGCATTGTTAAAGTAATGCCAAATATGATTGAACCAAACAATTAAATTGTACCAGTTATTTATTCATTACCCCAGTTCATTGCATGACGGCAGTGTCCGTGCCAGGGATTCCCAAAGAAGCAGATGCATCCATGCGAACTTACCGGAAAGCTTCCGTAGTGGTAGTCTCACTTTAATGTCTAAGTTTTGCAACTGCTTTCAATTTGCATTATTATTCGCGAATTACATCTTCAGATATTTTGGGCCGTGGCCATTATGTG
Organism: Ophioderma brevispina; assembly: GCA_023653785.1. Taxonomy (NCBI): domain Eukaryota; kingdom Metazoa; phylum Echinodermata; class Ophiuroidea; order Amphilepidida; family Ophiodermatidae; genus Ophioderma; species Ophioderma brevispina. The sequence goes on along the minus strand of JAMKCH010049663.1, from coordinate 7,263 downwards.
TAAGGCCTATAAGTAATAAGATCTTTAAATAACCTACACTGTTACAGTTTGATGCTGATCTTTCTGTTAATGGCAACTTAATGGGGATTCCATCGGTGCGACGTGAATGCAAGTAAAATCGAGTTTGCACAATGCCTGAACCACTGGCAAGGGCAAAATATCGAATATACACGTTTATGTTTACTTTTAGCTAGGTGATTTTTAATATACGTTGTTGATGTGGGGATCATTTCAAAATCTGCAGGTATGTCAAGACTGAAACGTGATCATGGAATTACACCATGGAAATAAATTTTTTATAAAATCACGGAGAACTTGCCTGCTTAAAATCTCGAATTTAATATTGCTTTCGTGATTTTAAGGCCTGATCCACGAGTCAGTTCACGACAGAAACCAAGCCTGGACCCACATGTTGCTTTAAGGTGCACCGAGAGATTTTGAGACATCCATGTAAGTTGTCATATAGTAGTGATTTCATATAGATTAAACACTCAAAGGATATTCTTACCTTGTATTTTGGTACAGAAATGTTTAAAAGTGAAAACAAAAGGTGATTTTACAAAGCTTATATTTCAATAGAAAAACCTAGGCTGAATTTTGCATTTGCTCCTATACAAATTAGAATTTCCAATTTTGTAACAAAGAAAAAGTTCTCAGCTTAATCCTTACAGATGATGATATTTTTTGATAAAAGCTTTTACACCATTGCCAAAAACACATTTTCCCATTTTTTGGGGACACCTGTTATTTGAATCTCTTGTTGCACCTTTAATGTCAGTCATAAGTGACCCTTGATAATTGGCTTAGCTAATTGCTGTTTAAACCACCTAGGGTTAAGCTGTCTATACAGGACATGTTCTCTGCTTAGAGGTTGGTCCATGCCAGTTTGCAATTATATTTTCAGTTTCAGCAGACAAGATTAAGTGCAACGACCCTTTTCCAGTCATCATTTCCTTTGAAATTTTTCGAAAGTACTTTCTATAAACATTGGCCTACAGTATAAATGAAATCTAATAAACAATAGCCGGTTTAAAAGATTATGGAACTACCTAATTTGGTTATTCAAAATAACATGAAAAAAAAATGATAAGATATGAAATCATTGCACGATACACGCATGAGATTTGGTTTAGTACACACGTACAAGTCATTCACAAAAGCGATATTGATTTTGCTTACTAGACCTGTTGATTTGAAAATATTTGAATTTATTAATCTTAAAGTTAATCTAATAAAATTGTCTACTGGAAAGCCCAAAATCCCTGCCCAAAATGATATGTTTTCTACATCCAATACAAGTTATGCAAAATGTGTTGCGTTACTTATGATTTGGTTGATGTACATCAGGAAATAATATTCAAAAATGGGGTCCACACAACCCGAGGAATGGAAAAATGTGCATCAGTCTGAATCCCTTATTCATGTCAGTGCCATTGTGTCTTTGGCTATGGCACACCGGGTGGATTGGGATGATTGGGATACAGCAAACACACGTTTGGTTACCCACAATTCTGACATTATTCTCCCATTGTTCCAAAACTGGCGACCATCTTCTTCAGAATTACCAGCTCTTGCTTTCCGCTGAAGGTATCTGGGGTAGCACGGACCCCACAATTGGCAATTGTTGTAGATGTTTGACTCATGTTTATTTAGAAAAAAATATCAAAGGATGTGATGTAGAAATTGTTATGGTATTTGGACCTTTTTCTGGTCTCAGAGCAAATTTTAAAAGTGTTTTCCCTGGCAACTCAAATAGAAAAAAACAAGAAAAAAAACCTGGTTTTATCGCCAAAAGGAAACATCTGTAAAATCTTTGCACCTATTGCGCTTCATTGATGTTGATAGGCATATTTGCAATTAGATTATTACATTGATTTATTTTGCATTACAAGTAAATAAATGGTATGCCACAAAGTATGTGTTAGGACAAGGATAAAGCAATATGAGGACTAATACATTCAGGTAGTCTCAGTTAGAATATACCATGATGCTTTTATTAGAAAATAAGATGAGATAAACCAAATTTATAATTGTTTAAGAAATATTTACAACTACATCTATCATTTTTGACTTTTATCTACCAATACGAATAAAACATACAATGCTATGTGTCATGGAGTAGGCCTACAATTCTTTCAATATATATAGAATGGCCAGATATATTTCTCATAAAATGTGATTGACTCTAGCGAGCTCTATGATTAAAATACTTTAGAAGCTAAATGTGTACTTTTTTTATTTTGGGTTTGTTATTCGGGTCCAACATCCTAATGGTGTAGGCTTTTTATTCTGTAAATATTGTATCGTACGAGCGTGTTTCTATGCCGACATGGCAAAACGCGACTTTTGCTGACCCGCTATGGACCCGGCTTTTTAAGCTATCTCAGCTGTTATCATGAAGGGCACATACCGGTATGTGGCCTGCTCGACTGCATTACCGCATCATACTTTGACCAGACCCAAGCCGGGGGTCACAATATATCCCCCGTTCCAGAAGAAAAACTTATGAATTTTTTCTCTGGAGGTGGTTTTACATGTAGGCCTAACTATCCCACGTTACTTATTTCATTACAGTGTTGAGTTATTTTGTATTTCCTTTAATGGATGTTACTACCAGGACTAGGTGTAAAGTACAAGAATTACTAAGTATTCATCATAAATTTTATGATGTTGTGCACTTCTGATATGAAATAATAGGCCTAACTGCCGATGATTTGAACAACGCGCATAGTTGAAGTCGCATTACCAGCACGGCCTTGGCATCATTTCCTGCCAAACGGGGCAAATGCCGCTATCGGCTTGTTTCTTACTGGTGAAATAAGCGGTTATGCACACGGCAAAAACCTTCTCAGAGCAGGTTTGATTTAGTGGTATCGCATCGCGCTAAAATAGGGGGTCGGGCTGTTTCTACAGAGAAGGAGAAAGGATCGACCGCTTCCGACGCGGAAAACGTTCCAGTAGAAACACGCTCTAGATAGTAACGCTATTATAAAACTTATAGATGGATTTTAGCCTAACTGAAAAATGGTGGTGTCTGGTGTTAAACAATTTCAATACCATGGTCTCAAATCAAATGGTACAAAATAAACAAATAATAGAAATTAGGCCTATGTTCTTGTATGATATGATAAATAAAAATGGCAAACATGGCAAATGACAATTCATCAGCCTACATCATCCACTGATAGTCATTTGGGTTTTTTTACATTTAATTTTACTTGTATATCACATTATATAAACAATTTTGTATAGGGGAAGAAAGTATTTTGGAGAAGAGTATCTTCAGGCCTTATATAACATTGATTTGAAGTGATTATTTACAGTACCACCTGGTAGGTGAAGTGAACACATGAAATAAAACCAAGCATTGTCTGTGAAGACAAATTTAAATTAGTCAGTACCCAGTAACCTCATGTCAAAATTCAAGAGAACCCCAACTGTGATGAACTGGAGAGTGATAATTGAAGTAACACATAAATGTCATCTACCTCCATATACATGGAATTCATTGACAACCTTGAAGGTAAACTTTTCAGCTAGTGGGAGCAGGCGTTAAGCTTCAGCACATATTGAACTCGAACAGGACAAATTCACTTCCTGTATCGCTATATTGCTGTCGGGCTGGGAACACACGCAGGACTGGGCGGGGACCTGGACAGGACTTCGAACAAATTCCCTGGGGTTGGGTGCCGGGAGTTTGTCGTGAACTCGACATAAAATGTTGTCCTGCAGTACAGGGAATTCGGCGGGAGTTAGCGGGGAATTGTTCATTTTTTTTTAATCGAATTCAATGCCGACTTCCCCCCCCGCCCGGGACCCGGGGCCGGGATTCAGTGACAAACCATACCCTAACCTAAACCCGAACCCCTAAACCCTAACCCTAAAATACTAATCAACATCGCATTCGCTCGAAGGCTGGCTATCGTTACCTACTTTGTTGTTGACTTACTGACCCTATAGGCCCCCATCTCATATAATATTAAAAATAGATACACCACACCGGAGCTAAAATCAAAAAGGATATGATCAGCGATAATCAAATGATAAATAGTAGAAACAAATATGTCTCCCATAATCTCATTAGTGTTCTTTTCAAGGTTACTATAACCTTCAATTTACCAAAACAAATAGGTCTACCTTTGCGACTTTTCCTTCCTTCCTTTCCTTTTTAACCTTCTTTCCCCACAAACTACTGTACCCCCTTTGGCTATATAGCAGGCATAATTCCCCCAAAAGAAACCCTTTTTTCTCATACCTCCGGAGGTGGTCTAATTCTAATGTGAGCTTTTCGACACTATAACTCCTCAAGAGGTCTACCTCCTAGACTACTATCTCGTCCTCTGGATGGGATGCTCATCCTAATGTGAGCTTGTCACTACTTATGGCAAAACAGATATACACGGCCGCCGTGTATAGCTGCCGTTGTTAGCTCCCGGCAGCCGTGTATGTAGTGAAGCTTCACTGCCGAGGCTACCTACAACGGCAAAAGCTGCCCGGCGTCCCGTGGGGTATAATGTCACATGACCTGGCGCCATGTCTAATGTCACATAACCCGGCCAGCCCGTACGTGTGTGATGGCTTCATCATATGAGTACTGTTTATCATAGAGATAGAATAATAAGGCTAGAGGTCGACCTTTGGCTCTCAAAATTTTTATAATAAACGCATCTTGGCCACATCATAGTTACTCATGCATTAATTAAACCATGGAATTATCTCAACATTTGTATTTTTTTTTGAAATATTGCTCTTGTTTTAATTTTGTTAATTTTAAATCTCTTTTATATGGGTAGTATTTTAATTATTTTACCATTGTTATGTTATATTTTTTTATTTTACAGATTTTTTTTGTTATTGGCGATATAATTTGGACAAGTAATTTTAGTACGTTTATTAAATTTATATTTGTATTTGTATTCAATGTTTAGTATATTTTTTGTCTTACTTAAATATAATCTATTTTATTTTTGGTTTGTAATTTATTTGTTTTATTTATCTTTTTCAATTTTTAGATCATTACATTTTTATTTTTTTTTAAATATATCTTCGTTTTTATTTCGTATCTTTTTTATGTATTGAATCTTATTTTTTTGTTCGTATTTTAATTGTTTTTTATTTAGCATCGTCTTTATTGTGTTTTTCATTTTGTTATTTTAATTTTAAATCATTTTTCTTTCAATTATTGTAAACGTTATTTTACATTTAATTTTTTGTTAATTATTTCTTTTTATTTTTATTTAAGGACTACCATTATTTTTTTATTTTATATGTTGTTGTAATTGCATTTTAGCACCTATGTTAAAAGAGGCAACTTAGATCCCCTTTGGTCTAAGAAATTGGTAGTTTGCCTTGCATCATGTGACCGTTGTGATTCCATAAAATCTCCTGTAATTTTTAATTTTAAAAGTCACTCTGACATTGGCATACCATTTGTTTCTATTCTTTGAAAATGTACAAAACACGATACAATCCTCCACTGTACTGAACTACTCAAACTAGACTTGTACTATCCAAATGATGTAAATTTTTATGATTCCTTTGTTATTGAAAGCAGGAACTAAATTGGTTCGGCAATGTCAGGAGTAGTCCCGATTAATGAATCACGCATTGATGTATAGGTTACAATATTCTCACCAGTCGTATATAGTCAAACAAACATTGGCGACCACCGCTGGAACCCGGCGCCCGACATACGAAGTCTGTACTGCAGAATTGGCTGTCAACAGCAGTGAAAAGAAATTTAAGATTGTTTTCCCTTCTACACTCTTTGCAAGTCATAATATTCCATTTGTGGCTAGGTGACCGTGAATGCTATACTGAAATGGAATATTTCAATCGTCGTTTGGGGCCTTTTTAAGCTGTTGATTTTATTGAGCATGCCGGCTCCGCCTATAAAGGCTGCACTGGAGCCAATCAGGAAGTCACACACGGTTGCATTGGGCAGAAAACGAAGTTGCCCGTGTATTTTGTCTCTCTGGGTTTACGTACACGTCAGCTTTGTATTATAAGTCACGCCCAACTATATATATATTACTCCTCAAATAGGGCTCCCTCCTATACTTAACACACATGAAACCGCGTTTGTAGACTTATTTGAGGATTATATATAGAGTGTCCACTTACTAATTACTATTACTACTCCTCAAAAGGTCTATACCTCCTATACTTAACACACATGAAATCGCATTTGTAAGTAGACTATTTGGGATATATTAGAGTGTCACTATATACTCCTCAATATGTCTACCTCCTATCTTAACACACATTAAAATCACGTTTGTAGACCTATTTGAGGAGGATATATATAAGAAGTGGAGGGTCATATATTAATTCAGACAAATTCATACAATAGAGTGAAATAATGTCTACATTATGATTTTTTTTCTATCTTAGGGTACGTACACATGCTTTTTCTGTGTAAAGGTCCATGGCCCCCGAACGCTAATAGCCTCGTCCCCAGAAGTCCATATTTTACCGGAAGTGGCCAAAATTTTTGTAGCAAGAAGAAAGCTAACTATTTTTCCCTCATTTAACCTTTGAATCTTAGGTATAAAGGATGTTTGGTTTGAAGTTATGAGAAAAAATGTGCCCCTTTTGGTCGACCAATATTAATTTTACACTACTCTATGTGGCTTACAAAATCACGTTTTAGCTCTCACTCAAACGCTTGAAATATCGCGCAAAAACTTTGCAGATGGAGTTTTGGGTGAAGCTAGTCAACGGAGTAGTACAACGGAAATTTCGGGCATGTCCAGACGAGTCATTATCAATCTTTGCATTTCACATTTAACGAATCACCCTATTTCTAGTATAACAACATTACATATTGTCACTCGTGAGCACGAATCCGACAAGAATATCTCCAAAATTCCTGGCAAAATTATTTTTTTATTTTCATCGAAGAAACAGAATTGGCAGTAGATAAATAACAAACTTGTACCCGTAGGTGCATGATAAATATTGCGGCCATTAGGGTTATGTTTCTTAGTGTAATTGACTTCCACGCAGCACTGCGCGACAAGTCATGAGTCTATACACGCTTGATTGCTACGTCGTTTCAATGCATTAGTTGGCCTGTTACGTCCGTGCCGACCACCAATGTCAAAAAACGACGTAAAGGTTCCCTGTACTAGGGTGAAGGCAATCTATCAAGACTAAAATTGCATTATAATAAAAATCGGTAGCATTTGAGTGGAGTGGAAAAAAGGCAGGATAGGTGGCGGAAGGGAAACGAAAAAAGCAGGCAATTAGCTCTGGAGGAGG
>JAMKCH010049662.1:0-11023 GCA_023653785.1 Ophioderma brevispina | reverse complement strand
CAGTATAGGACTGGTGGTAGCTGTTCAGGGGTGCCCCAGCAGAACTCGTGACTGGAAACCAGGGGCGCCCCCAAGGAGCAGGGATGGAGCGACCCCCCGGCTCTATGGTTCGAGGCAGCCTCGATCACCACGCCCACAACAACTACCCGGCTAACTACGGGGGGGGGGAGCGGAGGAGCGTCGTGGGGACTGAACCCCAGGGAATTTCCCAGCGCTGGACTCGAGCCCGCTAGAAAGAAAAGCCTAGGAGCAGATGATTTCCGGGGGCAATGGTTGCAGAAGCCTCGCTTGGGGCCTCGCTAATCCGAAGGACAACCACAGTAACTCCCTAAGAGATGGATACCAGTCGGGTTGGTGACCATCCCGCGGGGAATAACCTATAGTGGACAGAGATAAATGATTTTTCCCTTCTACCCTCCCCTTACCCTTTAGAGCCGTGCTTTGGCTGGCGCTGGGACACGGGAGCCAGTCTCAAATCCCAAGGCGAGAACGTCAGCTGGTCCGCTGCTCAGAAGGACTCAGACAAGGCACTATCAAGGGCACACGGGTTTTCCCGCGACACGTCCGGTGCGCAATACACGTCATGTTCATCATTACCAAAGCTGTGCCGAACATTCTTGTGTGGCACATATACGGCCATCAGGTATGGGAACGACTTCGCTAGCATTCTAAAAAATTAATTCCCACAAGGCTCTACCATACAAAAAAAAAGGTAGGACCTATGAGCCTTAAATGTATCCCGAGCAAACACCCCCGCGAAAACCAGGGTGTACCCAGTTGTGGGCGAGATGACTTTGATCTTGAAGTGGAACAAGGGACAAACTGAATTAAGTTGAGGGATTATTTTTTTTTTAAGTGTACCACTAAAATATTAAACAAATAACCAGGGAATGATATTGATAAATGTAGTAGAAGTCTATGCACAGACTAGTACAATGTAGCTACTATTTGACATTCACCATCTGTAATAAGAACAACACACCACACACACCCCGCTAGCCATGCTAGTTAGCACCAGCGAAAAGAACATCATCAAACATGGCACTGAAAACATTTCTAATGAATTGCCACATGCCAACGCGACCACGCCACGAACAACAGGTCCACCACAGTACTACAAGGTGCTTTCCGACCCGCTACGGCCAGCGCGGCCGCGGCGACAGGACAATGAAGCCATAAATTTATTAAGAGAAGGCCGTCTCTTATCGACAAACACACCGCAATACAAGTCCGGCAATTTTTTTCACAACCAACGGCAATATATCATAACAAAACGAACGGAAGTTGGAAGGAGGAATTTTCAAATGGAGGAATTAAACCAAAGGCCTAGCCCGCAGCGTATTTTTCGCAAAAAAGTCGCTATTTTGCGGGAAAAACGCCGCCCCAAACTTAAGCACGTGCTCAGACTGAACTAAAGGATATAGGAAAGTTTTTAAGAGAGTCTGAGCAAGCTTACACGCTACGAAGCATACAATATTCCTGTTAAAGGACCCAAAAACCGGGAGTAATCTAATGATACGTGGACCTGATTGAGGGTCCAAGCAGTGATGAGGGACGATTGTTGATGGGTCGCTCGTCTTGTGAGTGGGGTGGCCATGAGTCACGGGATCGGACTAATTTAAATATGTTTGTGAGAAAATAGTTAGGAATTTGAATGTCTGCATCTCCCGAAACCGATACATTTGTTAGATTACATCGGATTGAAGGGAAAGAAGTTGTATATGGAAGACATTTTTTTTAATTAAGTCAACATTTTGCTGTCAGAAAAAAAAAAAATGAAAAAGAAATGTTTCCCTCATTGTTTCATTCTGTCGGACATTGGGGTTAAAAAAATAGATACTTATTGCAGAAATCCATTTCCAGAATGATGGACTGTCGCACACAGCATTCTTTTTATACTTGGATTCATATTAAATTCCAGAATTGTTACCAGGCAAATTGAAACTCTTTAGCAATTTGAGAAGTAGCCAGAGCAAGCCGTCCCACGCAAACCACGTTAAACACACTATGCTCTTCACCTCATATGAGCCACAGTAGCAGATGCAGCACACAGCTGTCTTCCCTTAAAGAACAGATGAACTGAATTTTTGGTTTAAAACTAAAGTACTGTTTAAAAGTGTAAATTTGCGCTACATTAATTTCGGCGTTTTCGCGCACGTCTGAGCTAGCGCAAATTAAAAACTCGCAAAAACGTTTATTTTGTGGTAGGGGTCTATGTAGGAGAGCTGAAAAGCGAAATTAAAAAAAACTAGCAAAAATGTTAAAAAGTTGCTGAACGCAAAAAATTACACGCGCGAAAATTATCACTTTTACAGTATATAATTGGAAATAATATGACATTGAAATGACCTTGTTCTAGGTACTTAGAGCCTATCAAAAAAAGTTGAATTTTTTTTCACGTATTTAGCTAAAAGTTTAAAGGGGGATCACCCGATTTAAGGATATGGAATTTTTATCTGATAGATTGCGCTTTCACACCAAAACCCAATCTATAAAGTTTCGCGCCGATAGTTCAACCGTTTTGATGCGAGAGCCAAAAACGCGATTTTGTAAGCCCGTAGAGTATTTTGTAATATTAATAGGGTCGACCAGAATTGGGTCACATTTTCGCTCTAACTTCCAAACCAACATCTTTTGGCTCTAAGATTTTCACAGGATATAAATGAGAAAAATAGTAGGTTTCTTCTGATCCAAAGAGGTCACTCACTTCGGTAAAATCGGGGGCTTATGGGGACGAGGCTATTAGCGATCGGGCCAGGACCTTTAAACCTGTGTGGATGGTGCTGCTTTCGCAAAATCATCATTACATACAGGGTGAGTAAAAAAAAAAGTACAACCAAATGAGCGATTTTCATGGAAAATCCTCGTGCGATTCATATATTTCGTGTGTAGTTACATTCAATGTTTTGTTAGCTCTCATATAAAATGCGGCATTAAAAATTGATTAACGCGTTAAAAGTTACAGCTGCAGACGTGAAGTACCACTGTGAAAGACCCGAACAAGGGACACGCTAGCGTACTAAAAGAGTAGTCTTGGATTTCCGTTTCCGCTTTGGTATTTGCAGCATAATCCTCCATTAATTAAACATTTGGAATAAATGTCCGGGAACACCAGTGACGTAACCAGTCTGTGGGTAGGTAAGGGCGGAATCCGCACTCCAAATCTTTTGCCCCCTCCTGGCCCCAAATAGGGATCAGGAAAACAAAAAAAATAATAAATGAGAGTATTGACAGATCCCCGTGTTCACCTTGCCAAAATGTGTTCAGGATGCCCAAGTAATTGTTCCCCTTGCCTGGTACCCCTCACCAAATGGAACATATCGTGTACATCGTTGGGTAAGGACTTTAAAATGAAACCAGATCTCAAAATAATTTTATGAAATCAAGCTTTAGACTTGAAGCAACATTTGAAGCAACCAATTGAAGCATCTTTTCATTGCTTGAGTTCCAGTAGTAAATTTTACAATATAGGGATGAATAACAGATAAAGCATTAGAATTTTCCATTGTAAATATATCTGTTAATTTCATTAAATCGTAAGTATTCTACATATCATTCAACACATATCGTACCTGGTAGCATTGAATACGGCGCCAAAGAATCAAACAGTTAATTTGAAGCCCTTCACGCTGCTACCCGGGGTGCGTGGCAATGAGTAGTAATGAGTCCCATGTGTACAGCCGGTGTGCAATTTGTTCGAGTCAGAAAATGGATACCTTCACAAAAAGTAACTGTAGCCTTTGGAATGGCTTGATCGATTTTAAAAATTTCAAAATATTGTGAAGCTGATTAAACAGACTATCAACACATCAATTAATTTGGTTAAATTTTGTAAGTTTCTTCATAAAAAATCCCTCATTTGGTTTGCACTTTGGTTCTGACTCAACATTGTAGTTGCAATGACACCCCAATTTTAACAATCACTGTTCATGCAACTGAGCTAGGGTTGCACTATTTAATTCATGGTTTTTTTTTCGGGCAGAAAAGAAAATTCATCTGAAAAAAAGAATATGCTGTTTGTTTTGACATATTTGGTGTTAGGCCTGACAACTTCTGGCTGATTTTTTTTTATGTTAAAAAAAAAAAAACATTTCTCTAAAATTATATCCTCATAAAGACTACTTCTTGATTTGTTATTCCATAACCATTCGTTTGTATAACTAGTTTCAATTTAAAGTTTGAATCTGGTTTCCATTAGACTGTGGGTTTAGACCAAATTAAAATTATGAGTATCATTCCAGAAGAATATGCCCACGATATCTATAGGCCTCAATAATCTCCAACTAAAAGTATTGACAAACATGGACGCTATACGTACCAAGCCAGTTTTGTAATGTGGACATAGACTCTGACTTGATGGAGTAATACAGAATAAGTAAGTGGTACAAATGGGCAAACCATTGTTGAACTCTACTGATGATATGTATGCGGCTAGCCAAAAAGGAAATTAAATAAAATATGTTGTGTTAGAGTTGCGAATAAGTCATAATATGTTTTGCAAAATGAACCTTGGTGCTATTTGGTCAAAACTGAAGGTACATACATTAGACTCTTCATTTCTTATTATACAACATAGATATTGGGCATGCGTCGCATGGGCTTGTATTTTCGGGACAACAATGGATAGTGACACAACCACAGTGTCCCGAAAAATACAATACATATATTATTGTATTAAAAGATGCAAATCATGTTGCAACAATTACAAGGTTTTACAATTTTGCAATTAATATGCAATGGGCCATTTATGAGATATATAATGTTCAAAGAAGCACCTTTGTGTACAAATATCCCTTCAAAGTTCTTTTGGCTACATTATACTAGAGTAAAAACAAATGGGTCAACCATTTGTACGTTGATATGTTGCAAAATTAGAGTGTAAGTGTAATATGCAAATATGTGATGATGAAATGTGAAACATCACAGCCAACACAGACCACATTCATAGGTAAATATTGAGTACATGTACTAAATATGATGTTTCAACCTGATATGCCTCTCAGGTCTAATGGAGGACAAGCGTATTCCATGATACCATTAATGTGACCCCCATGGAATCACCATGTTCTGTGGTGAGATATTGTGAATGTGCTATTTTGTTGAAGTGCTCTAGGTGTTCACGAAAGATGAGAATGTGACCTTTGATAGAGTACAATGAGAAACACTAGAGAAGATCAGGGCATACTGCATCTTGAGGTAAATACACAACACTAGCTATAGTGTATTAGCTCCCCCCACCTTATAACTTGTAAAAATGTCCACTGATATTGTGTATACAGTTTGGTGACAAAAAAATGGGAGTGTGTGGCCACCTTGCCCGAATAGGGTATTATATATACTCGGAGTATTGAATTAGCGACGCAGGCATATACATTGTACCCCCCGACTTCAGCGCGCGCGTAGGCAAAATCATCAGTCACACTGCAACTGAAAGGAAAGGTGGCACTGGGTGTACGCCGTACATCGTCACTTCATACTTCAGCGAGACAAAGTATAGTTACCTAGTATGTGTTATATGAATTGACATGGGAAATAGAAAATTACAATGGGTTTAGTGTATTTGATTGTGGCAGGATCAAAAAAAGGATTGGCAAGATTTTAACAAAAATTGAGCTGAAGAAAAATTGTTTCCATCAAAGGGATGGAATATTTTACATTTTAGAAGATGCGCTTGTTCGTAATGCATTATATTTCTGTTCAAGTGCGTACATTTCTGTTAAGGCAACATGTGAGAGCATGTGGGCCAGTGGAAAAGCGCAGACTGTGAGCATTAAGATATTAAAATTGTGAGTTTGGAGCCTGCAGTGTCAGCCTGGTTTTGTGGGGGTGTTTTTATTTTTTTTTTTTTTTACATGCGGCCCATGATACTGAATCTCAATTGCGATCACTGACCAACAAAATCTAGAAAGAGTTATGGGGAATATTACAATTGAAAGACCTGTGATAGGCATTGTGTGTTTCAATATGTCTTTGAGCAGCCACCTAGAATGAAGCAAATTTGTGATGATTTCCTGAAGGCATCATAATAATAATTGGCAAAAGCGCTTTGAGATTGTAAACTTATGATGATTAAGCACTCTATAAATCTGGTTATTATTATTTTTATTATATTTTCAAGTGCATTGCATTATGTTTCTGTCTCAGGTGCAATACATTACAGTTCTGTTTACATCAGGGGTGTAATTCTTCAGGATTTTTCCTGATTTCAGGATTTTTTATTTTTCAAAATTTCCGCAACTTTATTTAATTTCAGCCCAATTTTTAGCATTTTAGGTCAATTTTATGCTGTTTTCAGGATTTTTTTACCAAACTCAGGATTTTTCCACAAAATTCAAATCACACCCCTGTTCATGTACATGTGGAGTATAAAAAAAAACTTGACCCTGATTGCGTCCGCCATTTTGAATATTTATAATTATACATCTACCATATCTGGTAATCATCGGAAAGCCTAATTCATTATCTGTAAGTTGCTGCAAAGATAATCCAATCCGATAAGTATAGGTCGACTACAGTCGTTTGAATCAAGTAGTCAGCTTTACCCTCCACGGAGTTCCATTTGACTGCACGGCTGCCAACTAATAAAATGTGAAATCCGTGGACAGAGCGAAAAATACTACTTGTTCCAACGACTGCAGCTACAGTCCCTTACCAAACCGATATGAAATGATCCTTTGCAGCAATAAAGATAATGAACTAAGCGTTCAGATGATATACCAATGTGTTAGATATAGGTTACTTAAAAATTCAAAATTGCGGGCAATCATGGTCCAGTTTTTTTTGACTCACCCTGTAACTTGTATTCTCTGTATTTATAACATTTCTCTTTCGTTACCCAGTACCTTTAATGCGGGAATCTCAATTCTGGTCAACTTGAGATCAGTGATTTCAATTAATTAACTTCATTGTTTTACCATCATACTAAAACCTACAAGACAAAACAAGTCCAAAATGAATTAATGAAGAATGTGCAACAACAGAAGAGGTTGAGGCCCATCTCAAAAGAGGGAAAATCTGAAAGGGAAAGTTGGCATGTTTGAAGTCATTTGCAAGCACTTCCTTGTGCTTATTATAAACCTGTCCATTTCACTGATTTCCCCCCCCCCATCCCCCACACGCAACATTTCCTATTAATAATTAGGACGCCATCCACTAAGATAGCAAATACTCGCTACTAAATTGCCCGGCTGAATTGTCTCCTAATCTTTCAAAGCCATTTTCAAGACGTTAATAATGAGGCCAGGCAAGTACCATATTCAGGAAGTGCAAGTCGGTGGCTATGGGACTGAAGTAATATTATATAATAACATCAAGGAAGTTCAGTGACTCTTATTGGGTTGTTCAATGTAAATTGTAAATCTGAACCATTGTTCATTGATAGTAGGTCCTGGACATTGGCTGTGTAAAACTTTTGACAGATTATATCCTGCATGGTATGAAAAGGTAAGTCAGGAATTTAATGTAAAACAACTCTGAGAGCAATTTGTTTTTTTCCCTGGCAATTTAATATTTTAAAATTTTGTGAAAGGATACAAATCGCACAATTAATTGCCACAAAGTGCTTTTTACAAGGATCTAACATACAGGTTTAGCAAAAATTATTTCTGTTAGAAGGTAGATTCTTGTCCATTAGCAAAACATTCTTGCTGCAAAGTAAGTTCTTTTGCAGTGTACCATTAGATAATGGCTTGAAAAAATGTTTTATTTCCCAGGAAGGAGATTCCCATGAAGTCAGAGGGGCTTTAAGTTAGTTTTCATTATCAACAGTTTCAATCAGCTCAGATTTCTCATGAGGCAATTTCCCGGGAGGGAGCTTCCAAAATTCCCCCCTTTTTCGAGCCGTGCTGTTAGATTGGCAGTGAATACTTTTGTCCCCAAATTATTATTATCTCATTAGATGTGTCCCCTGCATTCAGCACCCCCCCAAATAAAATGGTGTCCTTAATCAACAAACCTAAATTTTGAGATTTGGCAGAAAAGATTTTGCTGCACAAAAGAATACTGGCATATATTGACCAAAAATTAAAAATAAGATTATTTGTGATACTTAAAGGTGATTTTGTGATTCTCAGCACCTTTGTTTAGAATGACTAGATATCATTGAGACAAGCATATTCAATAATTTTGAGTTGACTTCCCAACTCTGCGGTTTTGTGTTATGAGCAAATATGTTTCCCATAGGCCATCTTGCTATAATTTCTGTCCGTTATGCGACAGAAAAACAAAATTGACGAATTTCTTAGCAGATCTGACAAATTTACACGTAAGATTAGATACAATGGATGAACTAATGTTAAAGATCAGAGGATATAAAAATCTCAACTTCTTTGAGGTACATCGGGGGACGAGGGGACGAAGCTGTGGATCACGAAATGCCCTTTTAAACAAATTTTATTTAAAAAAATTCCGGGTTAAAATATTATCCCCATTTATCTTATGTGTCGTCTGAAGAATGGCAGAGAAGGCCACTAGGCTTACTCTGGTCGTAGGTCTGTGTGTCTGTGTATCGTGTGTGTGTCTGTGGTCAAAATGTTAACCCTAAATATTGATTGCAGTATGAGTTCCGTAAGGGGTACGAGGATGTAATGGTGGAGGAGGGAAGGGGTGGCGGGGTGTAGGGGCTAGGGTTAGGGTGAACATGTTGGTGACCTTTGGGACGGGTGAACCTCTGTGGACCTGGAGGTCAAAATGTTAACTTTTCCGCAAGGCTTGTGTGAAGTTATCTGGAGTTTCGTAAATAAGGGGCGGTATAATGATGTAACTGGTGGAAGGAAGAAGCGGGGTTGGGTTTAAAGAGTTCTCAACCTGAGTAGATGGTTGGGAATATTTTCGGGGCAAATTACGTTAGCAAATGCGTAATAATATGCAGAAATCAGCGTAATTGCTATATTTTTGAAACGGTACATCGATTGTTTTAAATTTCTTCACTTCACGAAAAACCATTATGGTGCACATCTTCTTTGCCATTGAAAGTCCTGATTACATGCGGGTAAGGTATGCAAATAAGCTACTTAAATATGCATAATTGCGGTTTGGGGTTTGTATCGCTAAAAATGGTGCATCGGAAATGCAAAAATCCTTTGCTATATGAAAAAACTACTATACCACAACATCTGTGTGGGAATCATATGGAGGGGTAAGTTGGAAGTTTGGGGAAAGGGTGGGTGTTGGGGGGGACGACGGGTGGGGGGTTAGGGATGGCGGAGGCCATTGGGGAATTGGTGGAAGGGTGGGTGCGTAGGGGCGGGGTTGGTGCTGCTGTGATGTGCGTGGAGGGGGGGGGGATGGTGGCGGTGGGGGGTGTGGGCGTCGGAGTGGGGTGGTGGGCGTCGGAATGGGGTGCATCGGGGAAGGGTGGGGGCGAGGGCGGGGGACCTTTGACAAAACATTTCACGTGACCTTGGTGACATGCATGTGACCTTGGCAAAACCTCATGGGACCTTGGTGCCTCATGTGACCTGGTGACCTCCTTTTGGGGGTGACTGACCTGTGGCCCACTCCCAAATAGGTGTGTCAGGGAGGGGGGTCGGTGTGGGGTTGAGACAGGGAGGGGGAGGGGGTGTCATGGAGGAGGCAGGGTGGGTTGCATGGGGGCAGGGTGGGATGACCTCAGTGGACCTTGGTGACCTCATGTGACATTGGTGACCCTCGTGTGACCTTGGGACCCCGTGTGACTTGTGGACCCTGTGTGACCTTGGTGACTCTGTGTGACCCCATGTGACCTCGGTGACCCCCATGTGACCTTGTGACCCCATGTGACCTTGTGGCCCCATGTGACCTTGGTGACCCAGTTGACTTGGCGCACCCCATGTTACTTGGTGACCCCATGTGACCCCATGTGATCTCGTGACCCCAGTGACTTGGGACCCATGTGCCCTCGGTGACCCATGTGGACCTCCGGTGATGACCTCGGTGACCCCCATGTGACCTCGTTGACCCCATCCCATGTGACTTTGTGACCCAGTGACTTTGTGGCCCACATACCTTTGTGACCCATGTCACCTTGGTGACCTCCAGTCACATTTACCCCCATTCACAAACCGCGACGGCAGACGAACATGCGCTCCAACGACCGCGCGAGACGATTTAATTATTACACTTGGGAATTATTGTTTTGGGGGAAAAAATCGATTAGAATATATAAAAAGCCTGACCCTATACTTTGATCTGTACCAAATAGGTGATACTCTTCACTCAGCGAACTGAGATAGAATAGGAATGCCACAACACAGTTGCAACAGGTGCAAAAAGCCCAGGTTGTGTGTGAGCTTCCATTGATAGGAAGATGGGAGCATGAGGGGGCGGATTTGTGTGGATCACCAAGAGCCAAGTGTAAATCCAGCATTTAGTGCTGATCAAGATACCTCTAGAAAAGTGGATGGACCACATGTTCCCATTACAGTAAGAAAGTTAAAGTAACCTTTTTACTAGGCAATCAGTCTAATATTGAAGACATTTTTACTTTTCACAAGATTATCACAGGCAATATCAACAGTACACTGAATCGTGATGTTTGTTGTGACCACCATCCAGCATGTGTAGTTGCCACTGACCCACCAGCCAACCAGCCAGCCAGCTAGCCAAGCAGATTGCCTATGCTTAGGACTCCCAGGAAGCCAAGATGGCTAACCCTGCCCTAGACAGCACTAATTCACCGGCACAGGAACAAGTTTACTCCAGCTTAGTTATCAGATAAGGTGTGAAGATGATGTGAAGGAGAGGAGGCGCAAAGAGGCTCCACCCTCAACAGGTATGACAGGCCAATTCTGTATAAACTTAGTGTATGGTATGTAATAGATACTCTGCGTGTACTCCTGCTGGGGTTGGGCTATTTACTTTATAGTGACCCTGGTGAATGGGAGTTTCTGTAAACCTGACCCATCTGACACACTTTTTTTCTTGACACACTTATAATTTGGAAACTTGATGAATAAACCAGTGCTTATTCCCTTAAGGGTTTCCGAATTCATAAGTGTGTCAGAACAAAAGTTGTCAGATGGGTCAGGTTACGGCAAACCCTAAT